>APFE030264411.1:25944-115193 GCA_000404065.3 Pinus taeda
CTATCAAGATAGAAGGACATATCAAGAAGAAAAATGTTCAAGAAGTGAAAGATCACATTGAGCATCAAGAAATGAATCCGACCATATCTTGTAAAGGATTGGAAGAAATTAGCACTCCTCAAACTCTAGAGATAGAAGGACATATCAAGAAGAAAAAGGTTCAAGTAGTGAAAGATTACATCGAGCATCAACAACAAGTTCTCCAACTTTTAAAGGATAATGCCACTTCGGTGCAAAATCAAACGAAACGACAGGTAGATCAACATCACAGTGAAAAATGTTTTGATGTAGGTGATTGGGTATTTTTACTGCTACATCTCAAGCAAGCTATTTATGAGAAGGAAATGTTGGCAATACTACATGCACTTAGAAAATGGCGACCTTACCGAATGGGAAGACTCTTCAAGGATGAGGATGTGGAAGCATTGTTTTGTGCTATTTCTATTATCCAACTAGATTGGATAAATGAAGCAAGGGATGAATGGAAGAAGGATGAAGAAGTATGTCCACTTATTCAAAAGTTGCAAAAGATCCCAATTCAAACAATATTGCCAGAAATTGAAGAGGAAGGAAAAACCATATTAGAACCTGTGGCAGTCACATAAACAAGAACCCGACAGCTACGAAATCGATCAATTTCAGAGTACCTCATCAAGTGGAAGAATTTACCCACTGAAGATTCCACATGGGAGGACAACAATTTTATATACAGAAGCATCAAGAACTACTCAAGCGTTGAGGACAACACTTTTTGAAGGAGAGGGGCATGTTAGGCCCCTATACTACTAGTGTAACCCCTTATTGTTATTAGTACAACCCACTTATTATATTGATGTATCCATCTAGTGCCCATATTGTTACTATTGTGCCCCATAGAAGCCCACTATTGTTATTATTATGCCCTTACATTATTATTGTTATGTCGGCTCTGATTATGTTATGACCCCTTAGACTCCTATATACAGAAAGGAGGTCTTTTCATTTGTATCATCTAAGAATTGTTCATTTATGTAATGTAAAGGAGGTTGCCCCCTCGAAGAGGTTGAATTCAAAGGTGTTGATCTATATTTTCTACCTTTTCTTGGGCTGGTTTCATAACATACAATGGTCTCCTATACATCTACACATAGCCAATCAACAGAAAATCATTCCTATGGGGTGCCTATATGGGGTAACAGTCGACATTGAAGGAGCAAGAGCTCTGGCTGATTTTCAAGTAATTGAAATAGTGGATGACAACAATCCTTACCCAGTGCTACTAGGAATTGATTTAGCCTTTGATATGGAAGCCGTAATTAATCTAAAGAAGCGAAGGATGGAATTTTAAAGGAAAGCACTCAAGGTTATTTTGCCCCTAGACCTTGTTGAAGGAGTGTGCTACATTGAACTAGTCTGTGACTATGTGGAGGACAATGACTTAGATCAAATATACAAGTTTATTATGCGTGAAAAAGATTGGATCAATCCTACTGCAGATGGGCGAATTGCATGGAATAGAGATAGCTCTTGTACCTCAGATTTAGATGAAGAGCTCGAACAATCGCAGAACAGGTTGCACGAAGTTTCCATGACATGTTGCAATATGATGACACAATCATTATGCTGCGTATCCATGGAGGTAAGAAATCTTCCACATTTTGATGGTGTAGATGATGTTAGTTTATTTTTGGATAAGTTTGAAAGGGAGTCCCCGAAAGAGCATTTTTTCCATGCACTTGAGTTGGCACTGCATGCTACACCTACCCATTGGTGGGGTACACAAAAGGAGAGCTTCACTGACTGGAAGGAATACAAGTGAATGATGAAGCTAAGATTTGGATACATTAATACTTGTATGACTAAAAACTATAGCGGAAAGGATGTTCTGCGTGAGCATTTGGCACAATGGACTAAAGCTTTGGGAGAGGAGCCACAACCGAAATGGGTGCATATCTTGTGTCACACCTTAGATACTATTCCAATAAATCAGTACTTGGTAATAGAGCTATGTCATGGGACGACTGAATGGGATATCTCGAGGGAGAATTTATTGTTAACTTTTAGCTTTGAGGATTGATTTGAGTGCATTGATGAAGTGCTCCAAGAAATTAAGGTCACTATCTTTAGAACACCTGAATATCGGATAGAATGGGTTCAACCAGACTGGAATACCCAGTTGTGCCTTGCACTAGAATGCTATAATATGGCTATAGAAGAAGAAGAAGAGGATCCCCAAAAGATCAACATTCCATAAATTGAAGGATAACCCAAGGTTGAAGGACCCAAAGCAACAAACCTTGATATAACAAAATTGTTGAAGACTAGGCAAGTAAACATTAGTTCCGATGTGCATCCTAAGTTTTCAGAGATAGGTGATTATTCGATTGAAGATACAATTGATAAGGTGGCAGACTTGTTGTACGAATACCAAGACTTGTTTCCCACTAAGTTCTTGGACCTGAAAGGAATAGTAGGGGATCTTGGAGTGATGAAGATCACCTTAAAGCCCAATCTGAAGCCTGTAAAATATAGACCTTACCATATAAATCCTAAGTATAAGGAGAAAGTGTACAAAGAGCTATACAAAATGCAGGAAGCTTGAATCATTGAACTAGTAGAAGAGTTTGATTAGGTAAGCCCCATGGTTGTCCAGGAAAAGAAGCAACAAGGTGAAATCAAGATATGCATGGATTTGACAAAGGTTAACAATGCATGTGTTCATGACCCATTTCCAACCCTATTTATGGATGAGTTTTGGAGAATGTTGGAGGGCAAGAAGATTATTCATTCACTGATGGGTTCTTAGGGTACCATTAGATTAAGATCATGTTGAAGGATTGCAGTAAGATGACCTTCGCGACTAAGTGGGGATGCTTCCAGTACATAATAATGTCATTCAAGCTAAAGAATGCGCTCGTGATCTTCTCAAGGATTGTAATTGCAACATTTAAAGAGTTAATTGATAAATTCTTTGAAGTGGATTTTGATGAATAGAATATCTTTGAGTTGGTAAAGAACCATGTTGCAAGTATGCGCCTTATGTTGGATACTTGTCGCAAATACCAGATTGCCTAGAATCTAAAGAAATGTATCTTTTGTGTACCTTATAGGATATTTCTTAGCCATGTAGTGTGAAAGCAGGGATTAATGGCAGAACTTGCAAAGATAAAGTGATTGTCATTTTAGAAGCTCCGAAGAATGTAAAGAAGCTACGCACAAGGTTGGGGCACACTAGTTACTATAGAAAGTTTATAAAAGCTTATGCACAAATAACTGTGCTGATGGAGAAATTACTGAAGATGGATGCGACTTTCTGCTGGGATAAGGAGTGTCAATGCAGTCTGGATGTATTAAAGGAAAATATGGTGACTACACCCATTTTGGTGTTTCCAGACTGGAAGAAATAGTTTCATGTACATGTAGATGCCTCCTGTATTGCGTTGGGTGTGGTATTAACCCAGCCTGGAGAAGGAAAAATTGGTCATCCTATAGTCTTCTCAAGCAGTAAAACTATCAAAGGCCAAGAAGGACTATTCAAATATGGAGCGTGAAGGATTGGCGATGTTCTACGCACTGTAGAAATTCTAATATTACTTGTTAGGCGCACATTTTAAAATGTGCACAGATCACTCCACTCTCAAGTACCTAGTCAACAAGCCTGTGTTGGGGGGCAAGATCTGTAGGTGGTTGTTTCTTTTTCAGGAATATGGTTTTGAGGTAATTGTGAATCCTCTATGATTAAACGTTGGACTAGATCATCTATCCAAGATCGAGACAGATGAAGAACCTATTAGTCTAGAAGACGGGTTTCTAGATGTATATCTCTTTGCGGTGTGTGTCGCAAATGATCATTTCACTGATATAATATAGTTTTTTACTACTGGCATGGCCCCAGAGGGATATTCCACTCAATAGAAAAAGGAATTGGTGGTCTGCACTGTTGATTTTTCAGTGCTCACAAGACACTTGTATAAGATGGGCACTGATGAAATACTACGCCAATATTTTATGGAGTTTTAATGAACTAGCATCCTCATCGAAGCATATGGAGGAGTAGTGGGAGGACATTATGCAGACAGAGCAACCATGCAGGATTACGGTGGCCAACAATCCATAAGTATTCTAAGCCATATTTTAGGGCATGTGATTCTTGTCAAAGGATGGGGAAGCCGTCGCAGAGGGATGAACTGCCCTTAAATCCACATATCTCATTACAAGTCTTTGATAAATGAGTGATTGACTTTGCAGGCCCGATACAACCACCAAGGAAAAAGACAGGCACACAGTATATTATTACTACGACAGGGTATTTGACATGATGGGCGAAAGCACAACCATTAAAAGACTGTAGAGTTTCTACAGCTATGAATTTTCTGTTTGAATATGTCTTGACTCAGTTTGGGTGTCCTAAAATACTAGTGAGTAATTGGGGTATGTGTTTTCTAAATGAAACAATTGTCATGATGCTCAAATAATTTTAGGTCTATAATCAAAACAGTACACACTATCATCGTCAGGGAAATAGTACAATTGAAGCATCCAATAAAATGTTGGAGAACACATTGACGAAGGTTTGCAATGCGAAGAGGAACGATTGGGATGTATGCATACCAGTGGTCCTATTGGCATATAGGATGATGAGTAAAACGTTGACAGGCCAGACTCCATTCAGTTTGGTCTATGGGATAGAGGTTGTAATGACCATGGAGTATATTTTGTCGAGTCTGTGGATTGCAGCATTGACTGATATGGCAGATCACAAGCCTATGGAGGAGCACCTTGTGTAATTTTTGGAATTAGAAGAAGACCAATTTCTAGTAGGATTTCACCAATAGGTACAAAAGGAGAGAGACAAGGCCTAGCATGATCGACATATTAAGTTGCACACCTTCAAGGTGAATGACTTGCTCCTACTTTATGATAGAAAATTCACAAAGTTCCCTCGGAAGTTTCAAATGCACTGGTTAGGACCCTATGTAGTCAAGGAAATTACATATGGTGGCACAGTTCAGCTCGCGAAGCTAAATTGGGAATTATTTCCAGGAAGATTCAATGGAAGTTGATTGAAATTGTATCAAGGGAATCTTGCCCTTGTGTAATGACTACATGATGGCAGGATAGTCTTAGTACCCCAAGCAACTGCAAGGAAGTATGGGACTATAAACTACACTACCCGAAGAATAGGAAAACAAAGTAAGGGGGTTGCGCGATGGAAGCAAGAAATGGGCCAGAAGGAGCTGCGCCAGGAGGGCTACTCGATGGAGGATGGTGTTGCATAGAAGGGTCCAAAAATAGCCATTGGGTGCATTGTGGTTGATTGGATCACGACAATATCATTAGGAGGAGAGGGTAGGTTGTAGTTATGGCACAAATATTTGGAAATCTACTGCCAAAGGTGCATTTATGATAGAAATTTGGAGGGAACAGTCAGATTTGAATTTGAAATTGCCTATAAATCTGGCGTGTTAGCCTGTAGTACAATACTTTTCCTTCTGAAAATCGCTTTTGAGCACTCTTGTCTTAATTCCATGAACCAAGAAGATTGGGAAGAGATTTTTAAGCATCCAGGGATAGCTAACACGTCTGAAACCTTCTAAAAGGCCTTTATGGACAACATGATAGCCACTAATCCCGTAGAAGCCACAAGTTCTAAAGACGCTATCTCTGGAGCCTCAACCCCTGAAATCATGTCAGTGGTCGAAACCACACTATTGAGGCCTACAACGCTGAGGTCGCCTATGCCTAAATCATCTCTAGTTAAGGAAAAACAGAAGAAACCACAGTCTGTTCCAGTGACCACTCATTGAGGAAGAACCCTACTGAGGTTCGGCAGAAAGGAAAGATGGATAGGTCAAAATAGCCACATGAACCACTGGATCTTGATGAAGAAGAGCTTTGCAAAGGGGTTGAAGAGTTGGATGCTAAGGAGGAGGGTGAGCCTATCACTAGGCTCCCGAAGCATATCCCTCCGCAAAAAGGCAAAGTGAAGGTCCCAAAAGATCCAGATTCCGACAAAGTTTATTGTCTCTACACCGCTGTTAACCAAAAAAGTCGGATTTGAAGGCGTTCTCTGAGGGCACATTTCTATACTTAAAATGGAAGATTTGGATCTATCTAATCATGAAAAGTTCCCACAGATGGCTCCAAACAAATATTTTGCCAAGATATATTATGAAGAGACAAGAGTCACATGACTGGAGCCTATGAAGTGGGTCGCGGGGGTTGAGAAGGCCAGATTTTTGAATATGCTATAGGTACCACTATCAAAACGGTGTTTATATGCCAATTACTCACATTGGTTCATGATGGGTGTCTCTAGCTAGGAGAACCCATCCCCATCACAGATATGTTGATCCACTGCATCATAAGGTTGCCCTACCAAGGGGTGGATCTAGCTGAGGAGTTTGGAGGAAAGAGTAAGGAAAAATAACTCGCAGACAAAATGAAGAGAAAGTTTGTCTTAGTAAATAATTCATGTGGATACTCCATCCGCTCTGTCACAGACAAGGTAGTGCAATTTTCTACCTATATTTTGGCTTGTAAGGTCATGAGAAAGTGTCGCACAGACGAGGTTTCAATGCAAGTAATTTCACTTGTTGCCCAATGTACGAAGGGGGTACAGTACAACTGGTAACAATATTTGTGTAAGGAGTTTTTTTTGAATTGTGGCGAAGCACTGGATGATGACAAGGCATTCCACTATGCTTATTTTCTGTTGTTAATTTCCATAGATGTGTGGAGACCACCAGAAGATAGTCAATTCCATCCACAGGATGATGACGTACTAGAGGCATCAAATTTCACTTTGTTGTGGGTGACAAAGGATCCTGAGAGGGTCACGGAGATGAAAATGTTCTTGGTGGTGGTAGAGATGGAGCTCCGCACCGTGATCAACTAGGAAGAATCTAAAGAAAACATGGTACAAGTTGTCGTACATGGTGAATGATGCGGATGCATAGGAGATTGTGGGGAAATGGCCAAGTGAGTGGCTACATCCATCATATCTTAGCGCAGGTACAAGAAAGTTTGGGGAAAGTTGCTCCATGTAGACCATAGTAGCAGAGAAATAGAAGGAAGTTGAACAAGCTGCAGCGCAAGAGAAAGCAACAGAGAAAAAGAAGGAAGTTGTTACCAAGGTAGTTTCTCACAAGGAGCGTGTCAAAAAGGTGGCCAAAATGGAGGTTGAGGAGTTAGCTTCTCAACACCCTAAGGACAAGGAGGGTTCTAGTGTTGAAGGAGGTGGGGGCGAGGAGCAGAGCACTCCCTTTAAATTGAAGAAACAGATCAAGGAGACCACTTTTGGGCCTAGAAAGAAGCAGAAATCTGATAAGAACTCACATGTGGATCCAATGGTCCTCATTGAGGGGGACTTGGATGAGATTGGCGATAAATTTCATGATACAATGATCAAATTGTGGATGCAGTTCAAGAAACAACACCAGCAGGCACTAGGGAATGTTCAGAAGGAACTGCACAAGTTGCAGATTCAAATAGGTTGGCTACAAGTGAGCATGGGATAGCCGAGTAGGATTCAAGCGAGCCTGTAGAAAGTGAGCGCAATTGTGCTGGAGAGAGATAGGACTTTAGACCTTAGAGTTATACCCTTACCATAAGGATCACTATGCACATAGAGAGATGAAGAAAACACCCAACTTGCACAGATCAAGGATGTGGGTGTCAACCTAGCCACACTGCCTATTTAAACCCTCCACGAACTGCATCAAGGGGTATCAGACGAGCTCAGGGTTAGGGAGCAGCACGTGCTATTAGTCATCTGTGAAGTAAAGATGAACAACAAGAAAATATTTGCATAGAAGGCACATGCACTGATGGAAAAGGAAGAAATGGCCACACACAGCCAGAACTTGGAGGTAGGCATTACACAAGCATGTAATGCACTGCCAAAATTTAATATATTTTTAGAAGAGTTTTCGGTGAAAATCACATCATAATTCATTTTTCAATGCGTTTCAAAACAACACGTGTGGTTCATTGTCACAACAAGTTGAAGAACCAAATCATGGCTGCAGGATAAATACAAAGAGTAAATCATCCAACAACAACATTTGACCAGGAACAACTACATTTGACCAGGAAATGACTACATTCGATTGGGTAATAGGATGGGACCAAGAGATATGGAAAGGGAAATATAATTAATTAATTATTTTTATTTATTTATTTTGTGATTAAATGTAACTAAATTGAGAGTAAACTACGAACTAACTAATACACTTTTTTATTATTTAAATATTCAAAAACTAGATAAAGGCTTATATTATTATTATTATATGAAATATTAACACGAAATAATAAATGATTAATAACTAGATAACCTAATGAGTTAGTTAGTTCTTTGACTTAATTCTAAATTTAATAAATTTAACTATATTAAATATGTAGCAATTTCTATATAATATAAATAAAAGTCAATGAAGAATTATGGAAAAATAAAAATATTTTCAATTAGTTAGTTATTCGATTAATAATTTTATTTATTTATTTATTTACTAGGTATAACGATATTAATTGGTTTATCTCATTATAATTCTTATTTATGTTCAGTTAAAGATTTTTATTTATTATATATTATGTTAAATAATTAAGGCGTAAATTTTTTTTTAGAACATTTAAAAACATTTAATTCTTAATTAAAATTTAGAAACAGTTAACATTAAAATGAATAAATAAATTACTGAATAAAAATCATATAGAATAAAAAGAATAAAATGGAAAAACAATCCAGAGGATGAGGGGGAAAGGACTAGAGAAAACCACAAAAAAATAACAACAAAAGGGTTAGGGGCTGTGGGGGAGGGGAATGAGGCGGTTAGGGTGAAAGGGCAGGGATCCAACAGCTGCTAATTTTCCAGCCATCATCCCTATTGATATTTCTTGGCATTTTTTCAATTCCTATGGCCTGCCTAAACTTTTGGTGATGAAAAGGCGTAATCTTGGCAATAACATAGGCCTCCACAATACATATGTGATGCTTAGTTTTTTCCACATGTTCTACCTGGGTGGAAGACCGAGTCCTCCCATGTTTTATGTTTGCTAAGTGCTTATGAATCCTCAGATTAATAGAGCGACCAGTCTCACCAACATAGGGGGTCCCACACGAACATGGAATAACATAGACACCTTTAATGTCCTTGGGGTCAACAAGGTCTTTTACCAATCTAAGGGAGCTATGGATGGTGTTAAGGGGTCTAAAGTTTGAGGGAACATTATGCTTCCTAAGAATTCTCGCAATCTTATCAGTAGTCCCCTAGATGAAAGGGAGATGAATGCTTGAGACTTGATCTTTAGGGTCTTTCTTAACCAAGGGATATTTGTTGGCATTAAGGAAAGATTTCTGACCTTGGTGCCTACTATAACCATTATTAACAAAAACACTATGAAGATGGGACTTCTCTTTATCAAGGTTCTTTTTATCAAATATTCTCAGTGCATGAGTAGCTAGTGTGTTGAAAACACCCAAATTTTGAGTAGGGAAATAATGGGAGCTGGCATGAAGATACTGCTCAGTATGAGTTTTCTTTCGAAACACTTGGTGGGAGAAAGAACCGTCATCATTATTTGAAATGAGAACATCAAGGAAAGGAAGGCACCCATCAACTTCCTGCTCCATAGTGAACTTTATGGAGGAGGATTGATTGTTGAGATGTTGGAAGAAAAGATCCAACTCTTCCTGGCCATCAGACCAGATGACACCAGTGTCATCCACAAATCTCCTCCAAAGCTTGGGCAAGAGATGGGATGAGTCCAAAGCCTTGGATTCAAAGTCTTCCATAAAAATATTAGCAACAACTGGGGATAGGGGGAAGCCCATGGAAACCCAACATGTCTATCCATAGAATTCACCATCGAAGCTTAAAAAAGTAGAAGTGAGACAAATCTCAACTAATCGAGCAGTATCAGGGTCAGTGAGGCGGTTGACGACCTCAGTGGCATCCTTTGTAGGAATGAAAGTGTAAAGGGAGACCACATAAAAACTCACAAAAAATTCCCTAGGGTAAAACTTTATGCCCTTAAGCTCCTCGAAAAATGATGAAGAGTCTTTGACAAAAGACTCTGTGAGGCCAACAAGGAATCTAAGCTTCACGACAATGTATTTTTCTAGGAGGTATGTTGGACCACCTATGGTATCGATAATGGGTCTAAGGGGGGGCCCCTCCTTGTGAATATTTGGAAATCCATAGATACTCAGAGTGATGGGGCTACTCTCAATAAGTTTATGCTAAAAGTAACCCACAATGTTGCTAGACTTGATAGGTAGAGCGACTGTTATGGAGATCGTTTTCAGGGGATTCTTGATAAGCTATTTATAGCTGCCACTATTACATAGATGATCCAACATCTTCTCACGATAATGCTCCATGTCAAGGATGAAAACAACCCCTCCTTTGTCAACTTTAAGAACCACGATGTCCTTATTTTGGTTTAAGGATTTGAGGGCATCAAAGTCATCCTTGCTAATATTGCTTCTAGGGGGATTTGCCTTCCTGAGGACAACAACGCAATATTGCCTTATAGTGTCCTTAATATTATCAGGTAAGCCCCTAATCCCAAACTCTATGTCACACATAATGTCTTCCATGGGGATCTTCTTAGGTGTGAGGGAAAAATTTAAACCTTTTCCAAGAAGACTAAATATGGTAATATAGTTAAATTGATTAAATTTAGAATTAAGTCAAGGAACTAACTAACTAATTAGGTTATGTAGTTATTACTAATTTATTATCTCTTGTTAATATTTCATATAATAATAATAATAATAATAATATAAGCCTTTATCTAGTTTTTGAAGATTTAAATAGTAAAAAAATTCTATTAGTTAGTTATTAGTTTACTCTCAATTTAGTTACATTTAATCACAAAGGAAATAAATAAAACTAATTAATTAATTAATTAACTAATTATATATCCCTTTCCATATCTCTTGGTCCTGTCCTGTTATCCAGTCTAATGTAGCCATTTCCTGGGCAAATGTAGTCATTCTTGGTCAAATGTAGTCGTTGGATGATCTGCTCTCTCTATTTATCCTGCAGTCGTGATCTAGTTCTTCAACTTGTCTTGACAATGAACCACACTTGTTTGTTCGAAATGCATCGACAAATGAATTATGATGTGATTTTTACCGAAAACTCTTCTAAAAAACTTGATATGGATCAGAGAAGCCTAAATTCAAGAATTTAATATTCCTGAAGATACAACATCAGTAATGAAGACTCAAAAATTGGCTGCCGCAGTTAGTGAATCAAAGGAGGAAGTTGGTCGAGTCTGATTTAACTTATAGATGCAGCTCTTAGAGCTGTAGTTGAAATTACAACCAACTACTCCACCAAAAGTCCAGGAGCAGCCATCAATGAAGGAATGGCCACTTTAGATGCAACGGTTAAAGACTGCACAAAGCTCTTCGAGAAAGCAATGGAATTATGGATGACTCTCTAGGAGGACCCCACTCTACAAAAAATTGGAACAGATATCTGGGAGAAGCAATGAGAATTTGATGAACTCAGGGTGACTGCGTGCACTTTAGCACCAATTCATCATTTCGATCGCTTGATAGAAGGGAAACAACCACAAACATAGATTGAGGAACTACAGAGAAAAGAGGCCATCTTGAAGGCTAGGACACAACCATGGACTAAGGAAGCAAGCCAGTTTACTCTGTCAGTATAGGAGAAATTGAAGACAATGCATAAAAAAAAATGGAAAATGGGCCTCGTAGTGGAAGGCCCTACAATAGAGAAGTTGGTAGAGGAAGTGTAGGAGGCTGCGGTGTAGGGTACTGCTAACTTGCAAGTATTGAAAGTGGAGTTTAGCAAACTCCAAGCCAATATTGTTTCACTATATGAGTGACTTGAGGGCAAGTCACCCAATTTTTGTTGGGGGCTTGTTGGGATGGGGTCCCTGGGGTCAATTTGGTCAAGTTTCGGTAAATTTTGTAATATCTTTTTGTAGTGAATGTAAAGTCTCTGCGAAATGTGGAAGCTGAGCGCCAAACTAGTAGAAGTCAAAGGGACTTTAGTCCCTTAGGTGGGTAGGTGATAGAGAGTTTTGGAGACCCGCCCATGGTCCGCAAACCATGGTATTGTAAAGCAAATACTATATATAGATGAGACATAGTGAGTGTTAGAGGTAACTCTTTGAGAAGAATCATTGCAAGGGAAAGGTGTTAAGGCAGGAAAGGTTTGTTTCCTATACTTAGGTGAAAGGGGAAGGCTCTAGCTACTGAGTGCGTGGACACCTTGTTCAGTCTACAGGCTGAGTGCGTAGGATCCTGCAACTGAGTGTGCAAGGAAAAGAAGTTTGTAATTGAATGATCATACTTAATAAAGATTGTTTTGGGCTGAATCTGGTGCATGTGTGTCTTATTATTTACTTTTGCAAATTTTATGTATCTTCACTCTGTGTTATGATTTACATGAATTAATGCTTGTTTATTGTGTGAAAGTAGTAGATCTGTAATCTTTATGCATGTTAAGGATAATTAGAAACCTTCGCAAATATATGGAAGTCAATTAAATAGGTTTGTATTAAATATTTGATCGGAAGGATTAGAGGTGTGTAAAGGTAGATCTAAGCCATACGGACTAGAAGAACACATCACACAAGCCTCTGGATGCAAAAACATGGTTCTAGCATCCCCCAATATTGCTTCAGGTAAGATTGCAGCCTACGCTATGAAGGTTGTTTCTGAAAGAGCCAACAATTAGTGTTTTGTTCGTTGGCAGAGATAAAACTGAACCTAGGCTAGGCACCATCAAGTCAACAATAAATCTTTTATTGATAACACCTAGTGAAGGAGATCTACAAATTGGCATATAAGTCCCCCTCCGTGGGATGGGTCCTTTGATGTCCTTGATGCTTCAGAAACTTATTCTCTCTCTCAAAGTGTGAAAAACCCAAACAAAAGTGAAGAACTCAAAATGGGAGCTCAAGAAAAATGACGATAATTTTGATGATGATAATGATCATGGTGAAGAATGAATGAAAAACCCTCCTTTATATAGAAAAGTATGGATTTAATATCGAAAATGGAGAATAATAAAATATTATTAACCGAATTCAGATCTAACTACTTGGAATACTTTATTATATTTATTGGAGAGGGAAAAGTATTTAAAATGGTTAAATACCTTTATTTAGGAATAATTAACAAATAAAATGATTTATTAATTATTTTGCGAGAAACCAAAAAGGTGTTAAATCAAAATAATTATTAAATAGTGATTTAATAATTATTCTAGCAACATAAATAAGGAAATTTAAATAAATAGTGATTTATTTAAATATTCGAAGGGATTTTAGTTAAAATGTGACAAGGAATAATTTTTTAAATAATGATTTAATAATTATTCCTAGAGAAAATTAAATAAATAATGATTTATCTAATTATTCTCATGGTAATTTTTTATTTAAATCAGAAAATAATTTAATAATAGTGGGTTACTAAATCATTTTCCACAGTGAAAGTGATTTTACTATGGTAAAATTAAATTTGCATGTTGTATTTTGATCCACCTAGTGAGAAATGGCTAGGTGATCCTTTTTTGTGATAACATATTGCCCCCACACATATGAGTGTTAGGAGAAAATCATATGACCGAACTACGTTGTCTATTACACTTCCACAAGACACCAAAAGGGAGTCAGAGAGAGAGAGAGAACTAAAGAAAGCCAAGGATGGACAAATAACGGAAGGGGTGAGACATAAAAACTCATAGATGTCTCCTTTTATGTGGTAGTACATGATCTCAAAAGAGGTGAGCGAGGCATACCCATACCCACTGAGATAATTGCATAAAAATAATAATGGTGAGCCTAGCAATGTGGGATTGAGCTATAAAGTACAAGATACACTAGATCTCATATACATAATGCGCCTGGAAAAAACATAGGCCAAGACTAAATACAATAACATCTGAGTACATGATATATAATGCCCCTCAAACTGACATGCAAGGGGGGTATCACAACCAAGGAAGCCATGTTGAATAGGAAAGGGATTTGAAGATTTGAATGAATCGTCTCGAGAAGACATGCATGTTGTGGGCACTGCAAGCGATGGAAACCGAACCCATCAAATCTGTTGAACTGCATTAGAGGTTGCATCAACGTCTGTGTTCATTTGGGCATGTGGGGGGCTACCTAAAGGTCCACCCCCTCATGAGATCTGAAACATCTCACACACACCTGGGAATCACAGAGACAATCATCTAGATGACTGAACTGTCAAGTGTACAAATATTAATTGTGTGATAAGAAGTTGATGTTGAGCACGTGAGAAACAACCAAGTCAAAGGGAAATAATGAGTCCCTTTGCCTGATCCGAGGCTTCGAACAAAGATGGAAGCTGGAACCAAGGTACAGCACCTTCTAGATCCCTCTTTTGGAATAAATGTGCTAAGGTCGACATAAGAGAAACCGCTAGAGTTAAGGCAATGTGGATCCTCAAAAAAGGCACGAAGGAATATAGTAGAGTGATTGATTGACTCATGCCAGGGATAATGATGGAAGGAAACAACATGGATTGTGGACTGGTGACATCCCTTGTTAGAGCATAATAAAAATGGTTGACCTAGAAGCAACTGAATCGATTTCGGAGGGGATGATTGATGACTCAAATGAGGGTTCAACAAAGATGGAGAAGAAGTACTGGAGGAAAAATATGAGTAAAATGGGAGAAATGCGACATGATGATGAATGAAAAACTGTAACAGGACACAATGGGGACTCAAAACAAACTCCATAAGTATAAGGGTGACACATCTCAGATGTTATGAACAAGGGTGACTTGATGATGCTGCCATGTGGGGGAGACCTAGTGGGGACCATGAAAACATCAGTAAATGATGGTTACTCATGACGAAAATTGACACGTGAGTCAACCAGTGCAAAGGTAAAGTGGTACCAGAGTACAGGTGGCTCAAATGAAGAGATTGAGTTTTAAGAGGTGGCAAAGTGAGACCTCATGGAAAAAATGGCTTCCGAGTGAAGTTTCAAATTACCAAAAAAAAAGAGACCCATTATAGAACTCGGTGAGAAATTTTGAACAGTGTGGATAGTTTGTCAAACAGATATATGGTTTGGTTGAAATGGGTGAAAAAAAAACTAGGGTTTTTCCTATAAAAGTGCTTTTTGCCTCCAAATCCATTTCATTTTCATAGTGAGCTGCGGAGAATTTGGAGAGGAGTAGAAGGCCCCAAATATTGTGGGGATCGTAGAAAAAAAATTGATTGTTAGAATCAGGATCAATGACTTTTAGGTATTTGGCCTTGCTCATTTAAATATGGCCAAAATGCTTCTTGGAAGAATGGTTCCTCATGAAGAATGGCAGAAATAAAAGATCACAAGAATGAACTACTAGAGAAGTTCTAGAATCATCCCCACCCACTAAGTCAAACTTGGGGACTGAGTGGTACATGTAGAATCACTTAGAATATAATGTTTCAATGTATGGTATGAATCATCTACAATATGTGATGTGTATATGGCTCAACAAAGAGGCTGGTAGGACAAACTATCCAAGGAATGAAAGGATAATCGACCAAACCTAGATAATTTGGGTCTAGGCCAAGACTTATATTGATCAAGTGAGAAGGTGGATAAGGGGGAAACCATCATGCCCCCAAGAATCGGATACTTTCCCCTAGAATATGTGATGGAGGGGACTGATCTGGTATGCAAAGGTCGGAATGATGCTCCTTAGCAGGAGGAGTTTGTGGAGTGCCACTGTGTTCCAAGTGCTCGAATAAGGGATTCAAGCATCTCGACCCAACTGGCACAAGATCCTCCAAAGGGTGATGAGGAAATGTTGGGGCATATGTGGCCCCCCAATCATGCTATGGGTATATCAGATGTATTTAGAGTAGTGGACTCCAAACACATTTGGATGGTACATAATATGGTTATGCATGATGTGGTTCGCCATTTGTTTATGTTATGAATGTATTCTTGTGGGAAGAGTGGATAGATACAATTAGAGAAAGGAAATGGTGTATTACCAATATGGTTTGGTACTGCATATATGAATCAAATGGACTAAATTTCTAGGTTCGCAAACATGGTGTCACTATACCAAAGAGTGGCTTCAGATATAATGAACTAATGCTCACCTAGAAAACATGGTGGTTGAACAACAACAATGTCTAAGGGACTGGGTTGTTGAGGTAAGATGGAGGGATGATTAAGTGGATCATTCAAAGAGTGATCTAAAGTGATATGAGACTATATAGGTTCTTTTAAATGGGGAAGAATAATGGTATTAGATTCGACACTACCAGATACACTAGGAGGGCTGGGGAGAATTTATTCTCCCGGACTCTCAAAAGTGGATGCCCCCTTACCCAAAAATTGGGTGTCAATGTAATGGCCACAAGGTTTATGTGGTTCAAATTCATGAGTTCGAATTAAGGGGTTAATGAACCAATCAACCTCACCAGGTATGAAATCTTTGGACTCCACAACATATTGGTCATGGGTCTACTGTAGAAGGAAGTACGCATGATGGTGCATATCATCCCAAGGGTAATCAGGGGTGGTCATATCTTCCATGATGTATTCATTAGAATTTAAGATGGGTGGACTGGAGGAAGAAAGACCACATGATGACGAAGAGCTACCTGAAGCCTCTTCACGAGAGACAAGGTTCACGTATGCATCATCAAATATGAGAGACATATGACTAGTAGATGGAATATCTACCGATGTTGAGACCAGTGTGTTCATCAAAGAAGGTTCAACATAATAAAAAAAGGAGAGATCAAGGGAGTTCCTAGGTATTGATCTCGTGAATGATGATAGGTAGAGAATAGGAGCAGAACTATCCAATTTTTCGACATCAGGGGGAGGGATCACAATGGGTGGTGGAGAGACCTCCTGTTCTGGTGTGGGAGTGGGACCATAACCCATAGGTAAAGGAGAGTTGGACTCATTACGAGCAACCTCTAATTCGTGAATAAATTGAAGTGTATCACTAAAATCTTCGAGATAGGGACAATGATGGGCATAGTGGCCATAATTATCACACAAAGTGTAAGGGTGGTTTGTGCATAATGATTAGATCTTCCTAGCTAACTCACGTGAGGTGATATGGACCTCAGGAATGTTAGAATTAGGGAAGGTATCAACGACCACATCCTTAATATGAGGGAGCTCAGGATAGTTATTTGTGGCATGAATGACAACAACACAAAAAGCGCAAGGAGGAATAATCTTTGGCAGCTTAGGAGGAGTTGGAGTTTCTAGGGGAGTCTTATATTGAGTTCCCTTCTTTCAGGCTTTCCCCCCTCGCCAGATTCTTTCATAGCAGGAGTAGTCTCCTATTGAGGTTGTTGTGGAATTGAAGCAAAGGCAGGGATAGGAACAACTAGTTAGACTGAGGTCAAAGTAGTGTAAGGTTTCAATTGATTAGGTGCAGTGTTTTTGGGGGGGTTGATGTACTAGACTGGGATCCCTAAGGTAATATTGGGTAAACTCAACATAGCCATGATAGGTGTAGAATAAACTCTAGGGGGTGGAAATAAGAATGGTATTTGACCAAATAGATAATGGCTTGGAGGAATTTCTCCACAATGGTTAAGGCCTGGGGGAATGATTTTGAGTGGATGTGGATTAGGAGAGACATGAGGAGAAAAAATTTATCCTTGAGGAGTTGTACCAGCAAGCGGAGTTGGGTCAGGCATAACAGGTTGAAGAGCTGTAGACTGTTGCGAAGGCATACCATACCATTTATGGGCAGCCCACGATGCTTGGAGCATGCAAACACTCAATGAGCTAGGCTCAGAAGGAGTAGGCGGTGGGCCATAGTAAGCACCAAGTAAAGAGGAATGTTTATAGACTCCTAGAGAAATAGTTCAGAAAATCTTATTGTCAGGCATGGAAGAAACATTGGTCTGAGGTGAACTGTTGGCTTTTGCATGATAGTAGGTCAATTGATCGATTGTGATGATATTTCCATTATGGGGAAAGAACATCTTACGGTGAAATGCAGATGCGACAGATGATATGACATAAGTATAACTACGACCCAAAAGGATGTTATAGTCTAAGGGAGAATCAATGACTTCGATATCAATATAGAGGATCTTTCCCGCAATTGTGACTGGGAAGCAACAGTATAAGCCAAGGGTCTATGAAGGATGACCATCCATGCATGCAAAGTGATGGTGGATGGGGATAGGTTAGGAGAAACAAGTTGCTTCCAAACACTGGTGGCCATCAAACAGGTGGATGTGCCTTCTTCAATGATACACTGCTAAACAATGGTGTTTTGAATGGAGATTGGAATTTTAAATGCAAGGGATGAAGGTAAGGGAGGAATTTCTAACTTTTTAACATGAAATATAATCATTTGATCATCTTGAGGTTCCATGACACCCATATCAAATAGTAGAGATTTTTGTTTTGATGGGCATGTGTAGAGAACTTCCAGCATTGACATCGCAATAGGAGACTGCCAAATCATCTACTATGTTATATGTATGGGCAGATTTGGTAGAAGCAACATTTGGACGTAACAGAACTTTCGGGATCTTGGGAATAACCTCGGTCTTAGGCGGAGGGATCTATAAGGTACCGTTGGGTGGTGATAGAGGCTAAGTGGATAATTTGGGTTAGGACTCAATTGTAGAATTAGCAGGTGGCTTGTCATACTAGCGCGACCGAGTGTGAAGGTCGACTTGCTCAGTATTTACCTCATCAGAATTCATCATAAGAATCTAATAGTCATGGTGACCAGATGGTGGAGTTGGTTGAGCTACTTGACCTTGTGGAGGTTGGACAGTGATGTATCCTTGGTGAGGAAAAAGATTGGTAATCACGGTTGGTTGAGATGAAGTAGGAGGAGGAGGAGTAGTAGTGGGATGTGATCCTCAAGACGTTGCTTGAGCTTTCCATACTTTCCGCATCTGAGGTAAAATAGGGCACTCATAGGTATAATGACCATAGAATCCACAACAAGCACAAGGTTTGTTCGTATGAAGAGTTTTGTTCTACTTGGTTTGACTGTCGTGTTGCTGGGTTGTGGGATTAGCTTGAGGACCCAGAGGGGCACTGGTTGGAGGATCTTGGTTTCCTTGATTACCCTTATACTGTAGGTTCCTATTACCCTTCCCCTTGTTCCTTTTCTTGGGGTTAGAGGGATTGGTTCAACTCTGGTAAGCATACACTTTTCCTTGAGGAGGAGGTGGTTGTTGCGGCTAAGGAGGAGTAGGCATGAGGGGTTGGGGTGTTGGTACCGAAGGAGCTAGAGCGCTAGGTTGTGCATACTAATACTAAGAAGATGGGGCAACATTAGTATAAGTAGGAAGATTAATAATTGGCTCTGGCATATGTTGATGTGGATGGGGATATGCATATGGTGCGCTAGGACCTGCATAAGGATTTCCTTGAGGAGGATTGGGAGAGGGATAATTGTAAATGGATTCGTTCACTCTCTGAGGTTTACCATACCTCATCTGATGTGGAGCATATGGTTGAGGGTGTGAAAGGGTTCCAACTATGACATCCACAACATGAGATGCCCCTGGTGCATTGGTAGCACCAAGCTGGAGCAAATCGGGGATGACAATGTAAACATAACCTAATTGGGCATAAATTAGATCAAACTTTAGAGATATTTGGAGTGCTTCTTCCTAAGACTAAGGAAAGTATGATGCAACATATTTTTCAATAGGGGCCAACAACGATCTAAGAAACGAATCCATATAGACTCGGTCTTTGAATTTAGGAGCCCTACGGACTCTCCTCCTTCTACGCCATTCCTGAACATGGTCAGAAAGGCGAGTGGTAGAAGTTTGAAGAAAAATTCAAGAGTTCGGTACCAATATCATAACAGAGAGGTAACTAGAAATATGAAAGAAAGTTTGTGCCAAGAGTCGCTAAAGTGGAATGGGTTGCTCTAGGTTGGTCAACATACCACTTAGTAGCAGCTCTAGTGAGCGTGCGTTGGAAAAAATGAAGATGAATGGAGTCTTCAATAATGGAATTCGATGAACACCACCTATGGAAGGAGAGAAAATGATTAGTTGGATATTCTCTAGGATTACCTTCAAACTTGGAGATGTATAAAGGGAGCTTAGTAGGCATTGTTGGCCATGTGGGATCATGGAGAAGTGGATCATTGATAAGCTGGCTAAAATCTGGGAGACTTAAACCAACCATAAAAGGAAGTAAGGGAGAAGGAGTGACCATACTGGTAGGGGTTCCACTAGTGGGGGTACCCTGTTAGAACCTGGGTTACCACCCTGGGGTTCCGCACCCACATGGGTACCTGACATGGTGGCAATATGGGGTTGAGAGGACATGAAATCAGAGGATGAATTGGATGAATTAGCGGAATCATAATCATAATCAGAATGATGACTTGATGGAGGACTGGGAGGATGAAAGCTAACTATTTTAATGATGTTACTATTAGAGTTAGTATTTTAATACTTCCATAATTGATCAAAACTCCTCTTTTCATATTCATACTAGGGTCTTGCTTAGAAAATTTTTTCATTCCACCTAGGTCCTCATTCAAAAATTTACTCATTGATGGTAGCCCTAGTCAAAAAACCTCACTCACTTACACTCCATCTACCTCCATTGACCTTTTCCGATGTAATACTAGTTATGTTACCCTCCATTCCCTAACTGCCATGTCATCTCCCGCATCCACGTCATTCATTTGTCTCATGATCAGTTGAAACTATGTGTTTTCCTATACACTACATTGATTGAAAACATTGATTACAAACTAATGAGGACAAAATTTTAGAAACTAAAAGACATTTTTTCTACCAACATCCTCATGTACAAAAACCTCTCTTAGTTTTCTAACATCTATTATGGTTTCAGATATACAGATGACGCTTTGCAGACATATTTTCACAAATTTTCCTGTTTAGTCATACTTTTGCAGAACATATTATGGCCAATCAGAGATGACTCTTGAGCAAATAGAAGAGGTTTATGTTCCTAATATGCCAAAGTACAATAACCTACTTCATATTTTACACAGGTATTATAAAATAAGAGATACATGTACATATTTACAGCCTATATTTCGGATTGTTGAAAGTCCTGTTTCAGTCACAATTTTGCATAGAATATTGGGAACCGCTGGAGCTTAATTTTGGGAAAATAGGAGAGTTTTACCTCAAGAATATATTTATCTACAATAAACCCTCTCACTTTCTACATATCTATCTCGTATTGAGATATACAAAGGGATGAATGGACCTTATTTTGCAGAATTACAGGAGGAAAATGCTCAAAGATAGTTAGCCACCTCATCAACTAAGAGTTGCAATAAAATTCGAATTTCTCTTCCTTTTCAACAAAAATACATAATGATAGTGCCAAGTAGATACATTAGTTTTTAATGTCCTACATTTCATTTCTATTTGTGCAAAACAATTTAGGATATTTGTAAAAATATCTTGAGATTTTTATCAAGATATTTTAGTTTAGAATTTGTATAAATACTTCATCATTTGAAGTAAGAAAGGGTTGGAATCAGTTGGATGTTTGGCTATTGATCAAAAGCACTAGTGTAATTAGTATTTGGCAGAATTTAATGAATGAGTTGCACCTATTTTGATGGAATACCTGTGGCATGGAATTTTGACTTAGTTTCTTCTTATGTTGCATATGTTTGAATGTTTTATACTCCCATATTTCACTTCACTTCTATGATATGTTGATTTTCAAGTTGATGAGTAGAATACATATTATATTCTCTATTTTGGGGAAATATTCATAGTTTGTCCCTTATCTACAGTTTATAATGAATACATGCTTGTCTTTCCCTTTCTAGCACCTCATCAGTCTTATCCATCTCACTCCATAACCTTAAAGTGTTTGAATGCCTACCTACCTTGCTCCATCAGATGTCTGCAATCATACCCTCATTTTCCCTAACCTAGTCTTTTTGACCTAATCCTCTTCCAACAACCCCACCAAATCAAATCAAACACCCTCTACTCTTCACATCTAGCCTAAAGCCCTAATCTATCCAACCCTCTTGGTTGTGATCCTTTGGAGAGAACCCTCTTTGGATTGGTAGGGCTAGCTACCAAGTCAAAAGGTTGGTTTGTGGTTACCTCAGCTGGTATCCTTCTCAGCCTTAGAGATCCGGAGGAGTGATAACATATTGGTGTCGTTGCCAGGGGCGAAAGCTCTATCTTCCCTAGGAAATAATGACAACGACTTAGATCCAGTTGTTGATGGTGCATAGTAGTCGAACACAAGAAGGTTGAATCATCCACCTGGCGACTCCATTTTTCAATATCCTGAGCTTCAAAGTTCAAAGCGGCTTCACTACCAAAGAATCCAGATTTCAGAGCATTGATGATAATCACCGATGACAAGGTATCTGGGAAATCCTTTATCTAGGGAAATATTACTAACTTTAAGGAATGAGTTAGCATAATTTCAGATTGATTAGAATTTCTCAACATTAGTATTTTGTTGTTTGAAATCCAACCAACTCACACCTAAAGGTAAAAATTGTTTCTTGGTTTAGTTGCTGAAAGATTAGAAAATGAAATTGAACTATTGGATGTTCAAATGGAATCATATGATTTCCAATATGCTAAACTGTTCTTGGAAACTCTCCGTCATGCCAAAGAAGAAAAGGTAAGGCTGCCCTTGGATGGTTGGATTGAAGGATGTTTTGATTTACAACAAGGATGTGACAATCTCCAGCCGAGAGCATATGTTAATGAGTTGGGGCAACAGATAAAATCTGGTTTTTATGATCCTATAGTAGCATATATGGAATATTTTCCTAAGTTGAATGACAAACCATGTTTCCTTTTATAGAGCTAGATGTATTATGTGTATATATTGCTCGTATAATTTCCAATTATGTTCTAGTTCAAGCATCGTCAAACAACCTCATCATTACAACAACTGCTTGATTGATTGATTTGGCACTTTAGTATCACTTGATTCAGTGATTTTGTAGTAGATTAGTGTAGGATAAGTGTGCAGTAAGCTTTTTGGACAAACATCCTTCAACATCTAGTTTACATTTTGCAGTGTGTGTGTTTTCAATGTTCAGTTTGGTTGTAAGTTTTTTACCGTATTGGCCTACATGGTTAGGCACTTGGTCTACGGTGTTCTTGACACCTCCAAGGAGCTTCCATCCCCAATAGGGCCAAAGTTAGAGTCATTATTTGCATACCTCCATCAGTGATCAAAACTCCTCTTTTCATATTCATATTAGGGTCTTGCTCAGAAGTTTTTGTCATTCCACCTAGGTCCTCATTCAAAAATTTACTCACTGATGGTAGCCCTAACAAAAACACCTCACTCACCTACACTCCATATACCTCCCTTGACCTTTTCCCATGCACTCCTATTTATGTTACCCTCCATTCACTAACTATCATGTCATCTCCCGCATCCACTCTTGGAAATAATACTGAGAGGGGGGGGTGAATCAGTATTATCAGATCAGTAAAACTTTTTCAATTTCTTACTCAGATTCATATATGCTACTTCACTTAAGGGTATCTATGTGTATACGCGACTGTGTCTAAAGAAACTAGCGTATATCCAGATTATTTATAAGTCAGATAATCCATTACATGTTGATCTTTAGATAATGCATCAGAACTTCATTGACCATATGAACAATAAACAGAACAGATCATCACACACAAGAAGCACACATGAACACCATGATATAAGGTGGAAACCCAATGTGGGTGAAAACCACGCGTGCCATTTGTTTCTATTTCCTTTAATAAGAAACTTCTTTTACCAATTGTATTGGTTTGTAGTCCTTTACCAGTACGCAGGCTTACCAACCTACAGAGACTACACTCTCTTCTGGTCTCCAGCTTCTCCTGGAAGGAGCTACAACCCCATTAGTTCTTGTACTAGCTAAGATACTAGTACGTAGGCGCCGACCTACAATCTTCTCTCCTCCAGGTACCATGTTTCATCAATTTTCAGGCTGGATACACTGAAGCACAACTCTATAATCTAAAAGCCACGTTTCATCAAATTTTCATACTGGACCCATCAATATCATTGAAGCTCACAAACACTTAGCAACATCAATACCCAATACTGAAACCCTGTCAATAAAAACAGTCCCCAGAACACAGAGCAGAACCCTGAACTCTGCAACACTATTCAGAACCAGCTGTATCATCAAAATCATGCATTAAAGTGCATACGCTACATGGACAAACCGAACCCGAGTACATACGCGCTTTTGCCAAAGCCAACCCGCGTACAGATCTATAAATATTCAATCATGACTTGCAGCGATTTCAAACCCAGTTCAGATCATTACATGCGTCAGTATGCAGATCTAGAATAAACATAATCAATCATATATAGATAGTTCATTTCAAACCATTTGATCCCGATCTCTCCTTAGATCTTGTTCTCCATCAACTTGTGAGATCCCTCCTTAGCTTAGATTATGTTCTCCATCAACTTGTGAGATCCCTCCTTAGCTTAGATCAAGCAACCCATAACCTGCATACTGGATCTCATCCTTCATCAGATATTCAAGACTTTCTCAATACTTTTGCCTAATGATCTTCTTCTCCTTTTATAGTCTTAGGCCTTTTACAATACCACGGTCCAAAACCATAACAAACCAATACCATGAACCCAATACTAGGGATCAACGCATCGGACGAGATACTACGGTCCAAAATCATAGGTTCAAATACCAAGGACTAACTACCATGGACCAAAAGTAAGTTTTCCCACATGTACGCACTTTTCTGTGCATGGAAGTGCGTGCATACGCATACGTGACTTCTGATCAACAATCCCGCATGTATACACATTTTTGTATATAGAGAACTTGCGAGTATAACCTGCGCGTATACCCCACTTGGTATATGGCGAACCTGCGTATATACGCGACTTGGTACATAGTGAACCTGCGTATAACCTGCCTCTGTACGTGACTTGGTATATAGTGAACCTGCGTATATACTCAGCTTTCTTCATTCTTTGTAGTCTGATCATCAATTCTTTGCTACTGATCTGTTGCACTATAATTTGTCATCTTGCCATCAAGGACAACACTTGTATCATAATGCCAACATGATTGCCTTTCCACAGGAATCTGCAGTAGAGGTTTTGTATTTTATTAGGGATGCCTCTCGGAATTCATGCAAGTGACATCCAGTAAACAGGGGTAGCCTCAAGGACACCTTTGATGAGAACTAATCTTCCGGCTCTAGATAGATACTTATTATACCATATATTAAGTCTTATTTCGAGCTTAGAAATCAATCATATCCAGTCAACTGTTTTGTATCTGAGTGGCTTCAGTCTGTATCCTAGGTACTGGAGGCCTTCATCTAGCTACAATAGGGTGAATGGGAACCTTTTTAATGCAAACTATACCTCATGAGGAGAGCATTCTAAAACGGTAATGGTGGATTCTGAGTTATTAATGATCATGCATGTAGCAGTTTTGAATATATTTATGGTGTGCTGAATGGTGGTTAGATCTCCTAGCCCCCCATTGAGAAACATTAACACATCATCCATGAAAATGAGGTGTGTTATCATGCATCTCTCTGATAGCCTGATTCTCGAGAGCCTTCCTCTTTGGTGCATATCCTTGATCAGTCTGTTGAGCCCTTCCATGACTAGGAGGAAAAGTATGGGAGATAATGGGCATCCTTTTTTGAGTCCTCTTTCAGAGCCAAAGAAGGGAGATGCAACACCATTTGTCAGGACACTAAAGGATATATTAGTAATGCAGTACATGATCCATTTAATAACTCCCACGGGAAATCCTAAGTGAGTAAGGAGCATTCCGATGTATAGCCAACTTACCTGATTGAAAGCCTTTGATAGCTAAGCCTTCAGGATCATACCTTTGATATTCTTAGTCTATATGGAGTGTAATACTTCCTGGGCCGTTGCTATCGCTTCATGAATCTGACGATCCTGTAAGAAGGCAAATTTTTTTGAGGATATGTGGGTGGATAGAATGGGGTGGAGGTGGTTTGCAATGATTTTGGATATGATTTTGTATATGCAATTACACAAGGAAATGGGCCGAAAATCACTGAAAGATGCTCGATTGTCATATTTGGTGATGAAAGCGATGAAGGTGAAATTTATGGCCCCATGAATGTAGAAAGTGATCCTGCATTCCTCGATGATCATGAGTAAATCTTGCCCTAGTATATCAAAAAAGGCTAGATAGAACTCTACCGACCAACCATCTGGACCAAGGCTCTTATCCTTCTTAAACCATTTCAGGTTGGCCTCCATCTCTCTAAGTGTCACTTCACTATATACATCCATAGCATCCTCTTGTTCGATAACTCGAGGGAAAATCTATGCTACTCTAATGACCTCTGCTAGGGTGGCACCAGTGGGGGCTTGGTAGACTTTTTTGAAATGTGAGGTAGCTAGGGAGGCCAGGTGAGGGAAGGTGTCCTCCTCAACTCCTTTCTCAATTGTCAGTTTCCATATAGTGTTAATAGATTTTCTTCCATTTGCAAATTTATGGAAAATTTTGGAGTTATCGTCTCCTTCCTTTAGCCATATAGCTTTGCTCTGCAATCTCCAAGTTTCCTCCCCTTCCATATGAATGGTTCCTTGTTTGGATGTTAAATTTGTGAGCTTACGCCTGAGTTCATTTGAAGGGAAAGTACTCCCACCATTTTCCTCCAAATTGGCAATCTCTAATTCGATATTCTTTAATAGATGCTCTTCTGCACACCTCTTATTATGTGCCCATATCTTAGATAGCTTTTTCAATTCCTTCACGTTGGCGATGAAGCCATCTGTTATGTTACCTCTGACTACAGGTGGGTGGGACTTCCAAAATTTTGAGACGAGGCGTATATAGGAATTATCCTTCAATCATGTTGAATAGAATTTGAAGGGTTCTCGTGGTTTGCTTAGATTGCCCAAAATGTCAAGGTAAATTGGCACATGGTCTAATAGCCCACCCGATCCCACCCATTGGCGATAATTGAAGCCCTGCTCTAGGAAACGTTCCTTGATGAGGAAATGATCAAGTCTCCTGGCAAGATTGTCCTCTCCACTTCTTCTATTCTTCTAGGTCATGACATGTTTTGCATATGGGATATCAATGAGATTGTGTGAATCTAGGAGATGCTTAAAGAAGACCACTAAGGGGTCATCTTGAGCATGGTGCCCCCAAGACTCCCAGAAGACCAGTGAAAAATTTAGGTCTCCCCCCAGAATGATGTTGTTAGGTTGTAAGCTCTTGGCTAACAAAAGCTACTCCCAGACATTCTACTGATTGTGTCACATTCTGATCTCTGATCCCAATTCATTAGAGTAGATATCTGCCACAATGAAACTGATGCCCCCCCCAAGTGCCCTTTAGGCTAATTGAGTGGGAATTGTAACCCAAGGCAATGCCCCCTAAGTGGCCATTTACATCAATAGCTTGGAAATTCCATCTTGGGAGCATGGATTCCATTAGAGAGGAAATGGTGTCAGCAACACCCAGAGTTTCTTGTAAGAGGACTAGATTTATCGACTACTTTTGGAGAAGCCTCCGCAGTGCTAGGTTTTTCTTGAGACTAGCAATCCCTCTGTAGTTGAAGGAGAGTACCTTCATGCGGGAGAGGGCTCCAGGGGGCTCTTTTCTCTAAGGACCCTATCGAGAGTAATCTGTTTGCTTATGGCCACCTCCATTCCTGCCTTCTATTTAGCTTTTGACAGGGAGGAAGCTCTACCTCGAGGGAGATTCGGAGTGGTGGAGGGTGGGAAAAGTCCAATGCCAATAGAATCTGGCATAAGTGAACAAGAATATGAGTGGAGGTGGTATCAGTGAGGGGTGGGATTAGATCCAAGGTTCAATTCCCATGGCATCTCCACAGAGGTGGTAGGGGGAGTATACAATGTAACAGGTACATGAGAATTGAGGGGGGGGGAAAGGTGACTTAGACTAGGTTGTGGCTTATCCGGGACCTGCTGAGGTCCCTCAGAATTACCCTTATGAGCAGATGTACAATTAATAGATGCGCAACAAGGGATAGGATTAGACATACCCAAAGATAGCGCGACTCCATCGACCTCCTTAGACTTGGTCAATGGAGGTGAATGTGGCCAAAGAGGTGCTTTCATGTGCTTCTTCAGAGTTTTCAAGGCTAACCTAGGTCCTTCTGCATTAGTATCTATTTGTTCTACCTCATTTGAGTGATCTGCTTGTACCTCAGCTCCGTTGGAGGGAGAAGACTTCCCTTTATTTCCCACCTTTGAATATGCGAGAAGAGGGCAATCCTTGTAGAGGTGTCCCACCTTGTGGCACCATTTGCATTGGAAGGAGACCCCCTCATATTCCAGTATCTGGGTATGACTGTAGTTCCTCCATCGTAGAGTGACTTTTTCCTACAACCCTCCTCTGATGTCTATGTGAACTAGTATTTTCACATAGGCCATAACCCCAGTAGAAAGATAGGATTTATCATAGTCTAGGTATGTACCCAGAGAGTTTGCAATTCTCCTGAAGATGTCTTCGGTCCAAAAATGGGGTGGCAGTCGAGGGAGGCGAATCCAAATTGGCCCAGCCCTGAGTTGTTCTATGTCTAGGTCAAAAATAAAACTCCATCTCCTTAACACAACCCAGGCCTGTTCTATGTGCCGAAAATAAGATAAAATCCAATTGATGTGTTCTTCTCACTCAAATCACAGAGAAAACTAGCCACGAAGAAAACTCTATACAAAAGGCAGATCGACCAAGTGACGGCCCTAGGTTTTCGCAACCCACTGCTTAAGTCTTCCCGTAGTGTAGTTCTACCCACTGAATTTGCCTACTAGGATTGTTGCCACTATGTCCATGGTATCTCTCCACTGGAAATCCTCTTCCTAGTCAATAAATACTTCTTATGCCCTAGGCTTGACACACCTTTGCTTCTTCCCATGACTTGGCTCCACATCCTTAGCACATTCAGGAGTTTCTTCAAGGTTAAGGTTAGGAGGGTTAGGGTTAGGGTTTAGGGATGACGAATCAACACCAGAAGTGAAGGTGTCTAGGAGGGGAGGGACATTTGTGTAGCATCTAGAGGGGTTTATAGACCCGAGGGCGAGGAAGAGGGAGCAGGATGTGGTGGAGCCTCTCTGTGTAGAGACTGGGATGGGAAATGAGAGGATGTAGATGGTTGGAGGGGGGATTTGTCGGATGACCCAACTACCATTTCAAGGCCAGAAATCCTGGAAGAAAAATGATGCGGGATTGGCATCAAAGGGGGAGTGACTAAGGTCGACCAGGAGGCAGGTACTTCTAGGAGGTCGATGACTACACTAATCTATCTCGAGAGTAGTAGAAGTAGAGAAATAACCTCGGTGAGTTCTCTGCTGAATGCGAAGTAAAACTCGAAGCTAGACTGCTTGTCAAAAATGGATATGCGCTCTAGGGGGTCCTCAAAGTAGTCAATAAGGTTAGTCTCCATTGATGCTCTAGGGGTTACGCTAGCTACCACCATTTTCCGGAGTAACCGTCACAGGCGGGGACCAAAAATGATAGCGCAAAATCGAAGGGCGATAGGGTTCAGTCAATGTTGCGAGAGGTAAGATGGGTTTGCATTGGAATGAAGGACGTTAAACACTAAGCAATCAGGGAGCTGCAACAAAATGGGCCTAGTCATTGTAGGCTGGTACTAGCTATACCGCAGAGGGCCTACCCCGTGTCAGGGTGTGGTCGCGCCGGGGTAGCTCCCTCCATCTCCATTTACAATTAATGTTATTTTGGAAAGATAAATAAATTATTTTTGAACTTCAAGCTGTTATATGTGTACGCAATTGTTATTCATACAATTAGTGTGTATTGAGTAAAACATATTTATCAGTTAATTCGTCTTATGTTTATCTTGAGTTTATGCATCAGTACATCATTAAGCATTAAATAAACAATAACCATGTGTAGTAAGAACAAAATAATCCATCACACATAATCGTCACACATGAACAACAGGATATAAGGTGGAAACCCAATGTTGGAAAAGAAACCATCATTGTTATCGTCTTTGTCTTCGTTTTATTATAAAGAAAAACTTCTTACAATATTCTACTAACACATACTCATACCAGTACACAGACACCCACCTTCATAAGGCTACACCCTTCTCTCGTTGTCAATCTCCACTTGGAAGGGAGCTCCAACCCCTTGATCTTCTTTACTAGCACCCATCGAAAGGGACCTCCAAGCCCTTGATCTGATTTACCAACTACCATTAGAAGGAAGCTTCAAATCCCTAATTAAAGGGTCCAACCCTCAACACCTCTAGGGACCATGTCTCATAATTTTTAATACTTGATCCACCTGCTATGACATATCACAACTTGTATGCCACATTTCATCAAACTTTTAGACTAGACCCACTATCTACATTTAATCCCAAAACCAAATATCAAAGTTGAAACCGATTACTATAAGAGACCATCCAATCACTATCTAAAACAACCAATCTCTGAATCAACCGAATCAACCAAAACTCAACAAATCAACTAAAATCCAAATTTAAACAACCATAATAGTTAGATCATTGTAGCTAGAATACTAATCATCATACTCCACATCACAAAAACTAGATTTTGTTACTATACAACTTGGTCAACCATGTATCAAAATATGTATGCTACTTTACAGTGGAAAACCTTCATGTGTACGTTATTTTCATGAATCATACCCGTGTACATATCTTAAACCATTAAATCCTAAAAACGAAACCATTGTCACTTTGAACTAAATATTGAATCATACACGAATCCACTTCATCATTCTAAAACAATCACAAAACCTTCACTGAACATCAATCACAAAAAACAAGTATCTTCATCATTCATCAATCAGTTAATTCAGCTTTTAAACATTACTATTAAGCCCAAATCACCAATAACATTGACAGACATCAGAGATACCACAAGACTGATTAAACTGATCAAACATCCTTTTCAACAAAATTCTAGTTTATGTACACATTTTCCTCAAAGAATATGTGTTTATATACATGCTTTTCAGGAAACAAACCTGCGTATATAAAATAATATATACGTAACTTACCAGTATCGAACCTACATTTATACACACGCTTTAGGCTATAAAACCAACATATTGATCTAAATTTACTGACACAAAACTTTGGTGCATCACAAAACTTTAGACATACCTAGATCTCGACATACACGGAAAAATCACGCGTCAAGATACTATCAACACTGTCCAAATCAACTCATAATCAATATTTTCACCTCAAATCTATTGGATCTAATGCATCACCGAATTCCCACGTGCATAGATAGTTTTAGATTAAGAAAAACATCAATAACCCATTACATGCATATTTTCTTCAGATCAAACTATTCATGAAATATTCATCACTTGCACACTATCTTCCACTTTGATCTTCATCTCCCTATGTAGCTTAGCCCTTATCCAATACCACAGGTCAAAACCATACTCCAGTTGATGGTTTTCTTAGATGGGATCAAACTGTTCTTTGTTGGGCTCAATACCATAGGGTAATACCATGGTAAACACCCTTGGTATTTAGAATACCATGGTGCAGAAAATGTACGTGCCTTTTCTTCTTCATACCCCACAGGTGTACATGGCTTTGCTTCACAAAACACATGTTTAATCTACCTTTCTTCACCAAGCATAACTGTGTACACCACTTTATTTCATAAAACCTGTGTATACTCGAATTTGCTTCACCAAACTTGTGTATACTTCTTCAAATTTCATCTTTATCATTTTTCTATATTTGAATTATCATGCCTTTCAACACATTAGTCATCTTCATCATTTCTCTATATCTAAACGACTATCCCTTTGATCTAACTCTGTGTCACATGTAGAGACATCCTATTGATATCAAGTGGGTTGCCATTAAAGCACAATTCATTAAGTAGGTTTCCGTCAAGCATAACACATCAGTCATAATGCCAACAAACTCGTAGTCATGCCCCTTCCTCGTTGTTTGTAAACCTCCCAAAAATTCCATGGAAATGATCTCCCAGGTACGAGTGGGTAAAGGTAACGGATGATACAACCTTGTTTCTTATTGCCATACTTCCTAGTACAACAAATCATTTATCCTCTTATGAACCTATCTACCTTCTCTTCCATCTTGGTCCAATACACATATCTCTACAAGTTTGCCACTATCTTCTTTGAAAGAATGTGCCCTACAACCTTATAGGCGTGAGCCTCTCTAATCAGTGGTAATTGATCACCTTGATGAACACATATGTTTCCATCATGTAGAGAAACCCATCTTAGATATGGTAATCAATGGTTCTATCACTATGATTCACATGACTCTCCCTTTGTAACTACTGAAAAACAACCTTAAATTCTTATTCTTATGAATATACTTGTCTGTGTGCATCATGGTTCAGTGAATCCATGTGTATAAGTGTCCCCAAAGTCGTGATCTTTGATTTGGGTGGCCTTGGAAGCATTTCTTCAAACTTGATTGTGCTTACATTATTCTAGTTAATCATGAAACGAAACTATTGTAGTCAACCCATCCATTTATAATTCTTAGTTGATTGTAGCATACTCTGGGTCTAAAAGTATTGTAGCAGATAGTGACGTATGTAGAATAATGTTGCGTTTACTATTATATAGAACTTTCACTTCTTCATAGCTTACACCATGGATTTCAGTCCTTGCTATAAGTAGGGTAGTTAATAATTTCCTTATGAAATACCTTAGAATGTTAGCATATAAGGCTTCCTCCCCGCATCAAGACCACTCCCATAGCATACCCACATACATTTGTTTCCACGTCAAAATTCTAGTACATGTTTGGTAATGGTATAAATGGAGTTTGATTTTATTTCTTCTTTAGCTCCCCAAAGGCCCTCTACTGACCCTTTCCCCACTGGAAACTCTTGTGATTTTTCATTATGGTGTTGAGTGGCACTACTACTGTTGAAAATGAGGCTATGAATTTCCTCAAGTACTGTGTTTCCTGAATTAAACTCCTAACCTTCAAAACATTAGTAGGCACTGACCATTTCATGATGGCCTCCTTGGTATGATCTATGTTTAGCTCTCCTCCACCTATCACATGCCACATATACACCAAACAGAGTCGTAAAAACTTGCACTTCTTGAGATTTTATAGTAGTTGGCACTTCTTTAACCTCTCTAACACTTCCGTCAAATGTGAGATGTGATCCTCCCAGGTAGAATTGTATACCAGTATATCACTTAAATAGACAATAAAAAATGAATCTATAAAACGGCATAATAGGAGATTCATCAATCCCATAATCATAGCTTGTACATTGCATGTGCCAAATGGCATTACTAACCACACATAAAAAAACTTCCCTCGTTTTGAAGGCAATATTTGAGTGTCTTCTTCTTTGACTCAAACCTATTGATGTCCAAAATTTAAGTCTAGCTTGGTGAATTTTTTTTCTTGTTGCAACTATTCCTATGGATCATCTCTCCTGGGAAGGGGGTACCTATTCTTGACCATGATATTTCTCAATGCCCTGCAATCTATACACATCCACTAAGTCCCATCCTTCTTTGGCACAATGATGGTTGAACCACATGGTAATGCACTCAAATTACACCATGTTCCAGTAGTTGCTACAACTATTTATTCACCTCACTTACTTCTATAAAACGCTTCCCATACAACTTAGTGTTTGTTAACAGGGAGTATGACAGTAGTTGGATCTTATGCTCCACCTCCCTCATAAGTGTTAACCATTTATGCTCTTGGGAAACATCCCTGTACGCCTATATAAATTATTCTAGTTGTTTCTTGTATTTCTTCATACACCCCTCTCGGGACTCCTTAACTCTTAGTTACTCTCCCACATACTAATTTTCTCTTTAAATAGATAACACATACTTTTTGTTCAAACTGATCAAATTCGTGGCTTGGTTGGCACTTAACAGTGAGCATGTTGATGGTGAATTTTTTTCCATCCTTTATGAGCCGATATTGGTTAGATATCCACATGAACATTACATCTCACATGTGCATGTGGGGACTCGCAAAAAGGAATCCACATACATCAAGGGGAACAACATCTATTTCTATCTCATCAATAAAATCCACACTAATAGCAAATATACTATTTCATTACATTGTTATCCTCATCTCTACATCCATATTTACCCATCCTAGTGGATATGGGCTTAGATGATCGCAGACCTCTAACCCCAACTTCTTAACTATCTCAGCTGTAATGATTTCGTCCTGCAATCTTGAGTTAGACAAAGCATCAATCTTGGTCTATTTGACGTGTACCTTTATGTGCATGATTTTTTTCATTTCTTTCTCTTGTTGGTGCTAAAGGATACTAAAATTCACCTCCTTTTGCAATGATGAACATATGAACTTCCCATCCACGTTTAGGCTTCTTTCAACTTGGTTATTTGAATTAGTGGTCATGAGATTCTTCTCGTTATTGTCCTAAATTTTATTCTTTGAGGTAAGATTTGAATGCAACTTCCAACACTTCTCCTCTCTATGGAAATAAATGTTGTATTGGTTATTGGGATATTTTCACTATTGTTCCATGGATATCATATTTTTATATTTCCCCCCTTTCTACTTTTCCTTTCGCTGCTTCGAATCATTCTAATCTGCTTTCTCCTTCGATCAACTTGATTGTCCTTTCTTTAGGCCTATGTTTTCCAGGTATTGTGCCTATACACAAGCCTTGTCCACTCATCTTGTATTGAACAACATCAATTCCTCACGTAGATGGAAGTTTAGACCCCAAAAATGCTTGATGATCATATCTAGGTTCTTTGGGGAGATACCCAGCATTATGGCCATCTTTCAGAACTTCGCGATATACACTTGAATAATTTTCTCCAGTTTTTTCCTGAAGTAGTGACACTAGATTCATTGTTCCTCTTCATACCTATTAGGGTAAACATATGAATTTACGATGGTTTTTAAGTCCTTCCACTTAGTCACTAGAAGTTCTCCCTCCAACCTCAAGGTCTTCATGTGGATTTCCCACCAAGTTAGGGCATGGCCCTCCATTGAAACTCATAAATGAAATATTTGGTTCTTTCTCAATTTAATGGAAAATGAAATACATTTCCAATTGTTTCAACCAAATTTAGAGAATTGATATTGTCCTAGTATAGATTTATATTTACCTTTACATCCATTTTGAACAAGTACTGTGAATGATTCATGGAATTTGAACTAGGTTGATATTTTTTGAGTCCTCTCCTCCATTGGTTCTCTCTTTCTTCCTGATCTACTGATCTTCCATTTGATTTTTCTTCTACATTATAACCCTGATCTTATCTAAATATCGTAGGCTTATTTCTCAGGGCCTCCATGAGGATATTTACATTACTATTTACAGTTGTAACTTGTTGTTCTATATACGAAAGCCATGCCTTAGTATGATTGTGAGTGTTATTCATAGACTCATAAGCCATGATTAGGATTTTACAAATTTTCAACGAGTCGATCTAGAACTCAGAAAAATTTCACACAATATAACTAAGTAAACCTTCTTTGGTACTAACATGATTTAAAACTTGGCATTGTTATTCCACTAGACAGTTCATCACAACATATCTGATAAAATTATATTTAAGATCTAAAATTATACACTATTACAATTTTTATATCTCTTAGATTTATAGATTTGTAGATTATTATTAATAGATTGTTCATACGAATTGAAATAATGTATAAAATAGATAACACTGAAATAAATCTCACACACACATTTTCCACAAGTTATGGCCTGGGAAGCCATTTCAGGAGAAAAACATAGTTGGAAGGAGATGTGACACTGTTATATTTCTTTGAATGGAAATATGTTTGTGAGTACAAAGAAGTATGGATTGTGGCATATGGTCTAATATCATGCACAAATCCTCTCTATGTTCTCATATATCTCCTACCCGTGTTAGCTATTTTTTTGTCAGTTATGGAACAAATGTATCAAAAGAATGGAACCCATTTTCCTCCTAGTGGCTTGGTTATAACATATCTTGATACACTAGTAGTGGTTAGGTTTGAATAGATCAATTTCTAACCAAATTTACAATATAGAATCTTTTAGAGTCTTATTCCTCATAATCATGTGCATATCCACTTTTTCATGAATAATGGAGGCTGACGTGGCATCATCTAAACTTATGATGGTGGAAATAGGAAGGCCAATTTTTTAGTAACATAAATTTCACATACAAACATTGATTGATGTGATACTTGAACATTGGAAAGGTATTTGTCTGTGGAAGAGGATAAAAGAGGTGCGACACTAAAGAAACACAATTTTACCGCAAAAAAAATGTCATTTTATGCCTTAAAATGCTTCTAGAAGTTTTTAGACCCTAATTTTCCAAATAGGCTCATACTCATAAAATAGTCCTCAAAGCTTATTACTTAAGAAACAAATAAGATACTTGTCTATTTAAGTGCACCAAACAAGGAAGATACAACTATATAGGAAGAACACATAATTGGATATAGAATCACACTCATAGAAGTTAGAGATGTAAAAAATCAGAACACATCAAGAAGATAGAAGTTTTTGACATTAAGTTATAGAGGAAGGATCAAGAAATGGAGAGTTATAGGTCACGAAATAGTAGGAGAAAAGGAGATGAGAAAAGAAAATAAAATCAAAAAAGCATATATATATATTTGTTTGCAAAAAGTAGTCTACATCGATTAGGGCATTTAACAGCCAATTTCGACTTTCGATTTTCACATTGTATGATTTTTCACTCTTCATAATTTATTTCTACATATAATTGTATACATTGAATTGTTGATTTTCCAAGATAAAATAATGAAACTCTTTATATACATATGTCGATATATATATATATATGTATGTATGTATGTATGTGAGAATTGTTGTGGCTGACATTGATGCTAATTGTTTGATGTCCTTTGTAACACCCTGCTGTCACATCTACCCAAGCAATTGGTTAGTCGGGGTAAACATGCAATGAGAGGCCACTATGATACTATTCAACCTCCTAAGTCACGTTACGGAAGTGGAAGAGATGGAAATACACCTTATAAAGATTTAACATTAGCATTAGGACCCTCAAAAACCAATACAACCTTTTTGCCAACCAGCCCCTGGGTGACACTGAGATTTTGGACCACTTGACATTTGGACGCTCTCACAGGCCTACAAGCCAATGTCTAGGGACTATTTTGCACAATGTTGTGCTAACATCCCTGGGAGTATGTATGTATGTGAGAATTGTTGTGGCTGACATTGATGCTAATTGTTTGATGTCCTTTGTAACACCCTGCTGTCACATCTACCCAAGCAATTGGTTAGTCGGGGTAAACATGCAATGAGAGGCCACTATGATACTATTCAACCTCCTAAGTCACGTTACGGAAGTGGAAGAGATGGAAATACACCTTATAAAGATTTAACATTAGCATTAGGACCCTCAAAAACCAATACAACCTTTTTGCCAACCAGCCCCTGGGTGACACTGAGATTTTGGACCACTTGACATTTGGACGCTCTCACAGGCCTACAAGCCAATGTCTAGGGACTATTTTGCACAATGTTGTGCTAACATCCCTGGGATTTGAGCTATTTTTTCAGGCCTAGAGCTAGGGTCACTACCCAGAATCGAATGACATCATCAAAATAGTAAAATAACATAGAAATGAAAGTACATATGCAATTACTTGAATAAGACCATAACTGGAAACCTACTAGCCATGATAAGAATTTCATCAAGCATATCACGAATATGTAATCTACATGTGTAAATAACGTATCTGACCTTAGGAGTCTCATACATAGCTGAGAATCGGTAAGAGACATTGATGCCTCAACACATTAACTGCAATTTCATCCATTAGGTCATTGATACATTATTCATTCATTTACTAGTGAAACATGATGACAGCCATACATAGATACTATAAAGAAAAACATATTTAACCAACACAATAGAAACATAAATACCATTGAAATGATAGCCTTATGATCCACATATAAACCAGTATAACACTCATAGAAATATGAGGAGAAATAATCCAACATTGATGATGTAAAACTCAAACTCGACATGGGACTTCAACATTCCGCCTGACTGTAGAATGGATTAGCCAAATATCTCTTTAGCCATTCACTCCCATGCCATATTCCAAGCATGAATGTGGAATCTTATAGAACACATCAATCCAAAAGCATCTAGGTATTCTAGAGGTCATCCACCTCAACCCATCAAATAGTGATTCCATCTCACGATGAGTCATTGCAAAACCATCAATAACTTGGTCTCTATCCAAGCCTTTTAGGGCTTCTAGATCATATTTCCAACCAAGGCTTCCAAGACTAGTAACTTGATCCATATCTTTTACTGGGCTTGTTATGAAACCAGCTCAAGAAAAGATAGGAAAGATAGATCAATGCCTTAGAATTCAGCCTCTTCGAGGGGCATCCTCCTTTACAGTACATAAATGAACAATTCTTGGATGATTCAAATGAAAAAACCTCCTTTCTATATATAGGAGTCTAAGGAGTCACAAATATAATCTAACGTCGACCTAACATAATAATATAAAGCCACAAAAATAACAATAGAGGGGGATTCTATGGGGCACAATAATAACAATATGGGGCAATAGGGGCACAACAATATTAATAAGGGGTATAACTACAATAGTAATGGGGTAATCACTAGTATTATAGAGACCCAACATGCCCCTCTCCTTAAAAAAAGTGTTGTCCTCAACACTTGAGTAGTTCTAGATACTTCTGCATAAAATTCTCATCCTCCCATATGGAATCTTCAGCGGATAAGTTCTTCCACTTGATAAGATACTCTGAAATCGAACGATTCCGTAGCTATCGAGTTCTTGTTTCTGTGACTACTTCCCATTCTAATATAATTTTTACTTCCTCGTCAAGTTCTGGCAATATTGTTTTAACTAGGAGCTTGTTGCCTATAACCTTCTTTAAACACGAAACATGGAAAACTGGGTGCAATCGAGAAGCTGCAAGAAGCTCCAATTTGTATGCCATAGTACCAATCTTTTGCAACACCTTGTACGGACCATAATACTTTGGTGATAATTTATTATCCTTCTTAGCTTGCTTCCGGAGTCCATGAAAATGCATCTTTCTTCAATAATGTTGTTAGAGGTGTTGCAATTCTCTCATAATTCTTAACAATCTTGCGATAATACCCTGTCAACCCGAGAAATTATCGCAGATGCTTTATGGATGTGCGGATTTTCCATTCCTTAATGGCTTTAATTTTGCTAGGGTCTACGTTAACTCCTTCATGAGATAGAGTATGACCCAAATATTCCACCTCCTGGACTCCAAAGAAACATTTGGATTTTTTCCATATAATTGTTTCTCCTTCAATATTTGTAGCACCCTGTCAACATGTTCAACATGATCCTTCCAAGACTTGCTGTAGATTAGTATATCATCAAACAATACTAACACAAATTTTCTAAGGAATGGTTTGAAAATTGAATTCATCAACCTTGAAATGTTGAAGGTGCATTGGTAAGGCCAAAATGCATGACCAAAAATTCATAATGACCCTCATGAGTTCTAAATGCTATTTTCGGAATGCCTTCAATCTTCATTCTGATTTAATGATATCCTGAATGAAGATCCAACTTGGTGAAGTAAATTGATCCATGCAATTCATCGAGTAATTCATCAATGACAACAATGGGGAACTTATCTTTAATAGTGAGCTTGTTGAGCTCCCTATAATCCGGACACATGCACCATGATCCATCCTTCTTGTGCACCAATACTACTGGAGCAGAGAAAGAACTTTGAATTGGTTGAATTATACTAGCCTCTAGCATTTCTGCAACCATACGTTCAATTTCACTCTTTTCAACATAGGGATATCTGTATGGCCTGATGTTTGGAGGAACACTTCCTGGAATTAGATGAATAGCATGATCATGATCACGCATAGGTGGGAGACCTTTGGGAGTATAAAATACCTTGGAATGATTGTCCAAGACTTTTTGGAGATCTGGAGAAATAGATGATTCTGATGTGGAAACATCTAGTGAGCATAATTGTGCAATTTCACCTCTTTGCTCATTTTTTAGAAGCTTTGTCATACCATTAGAGCTTATTACCTTTCATGGTTTCCCTGCAATACCCCTTAATTCAACTTCCTTTCCTTCCGTAGAACATTTCATGAAAAGTTCTTGAAAATTAAAAGCTATTGTACCCAGGGATTGTAGCCATTAGACTCCTAGTGCAACATCAGCACCTCCCATTGGAATGGAAAGCATTGGGCTAGTCAATACATATTCTCAAATGGATAGCTTGATATTATGGAACTTTCCAAAGCAATTTATTCTTTCTCCATTTGCAATCATCACTTGACACTCTGGTGCTGGATATAGCAAGCAATTCAATTCTTTTGCCACCTTACAATGAATAAAATTGTGGGTGCTTCCTGAATCAATCAAAACTATTACTTTTTTCTTCTTGATTTGTCCTTCTATCTTGATGGTTTGAGGAGTGGTAATTCCCACCAATGCATTACAAGATATGGTCGGATTTATTTGTTCTTCATCTAGGCTTTGTTCCTGGAGTATATCCTCTTCTTTTGACCTTTCTTTCTCTTTTTCTTCTTCCTCTTCACAATCTCTGTAGAATAATTTCTTCTCAAAACACTTATGACCCTTAGTGTATTTTCTATCACAACTGTAACAAAGCCATTTTGCTCTTTTTTCTTCCAATTATTGTGGTGTCAACCTTATAGGTTGTGGAAGACTAGGGGCAACAAAACTTCCGTCTTTATAGTTGTGAGTGGTATGCTTCCTGGTTGCCATAATTTTGCTTTCCATTTTTCTTGCTAACCTGAATGCCTTCTCTAATGAATCAGGTTCCCAAAGGCGAACATCATGTTGGATATTATCCTTTAAAGACCCTATGAACACATCAATCCTATGCTCCTCTGGAATCTTTTACCCTTATGTTCAATTTTTGGAACTCCTCAATGTGCTCCATTATTGAACCCTTTTGTTTGAGACTTATCAATTGACTAAAAGAAGTGTTGCTTTTTGTATCCTCATAATGTGCTATCAATTCTTCCGTAAAAATTGCCCAAACGATAAATTGTTTACGAGAGTAAAGCCATTGATACCATACAAATTGATTTGGTTCCAAATATAAAGTTTCAATACGTACCTTTTGTGTGTTTTGCACATTATTGAGATCGAAAAATTGCTCCATCTGTAATATCCATGTTGCAGGATTCTTGCCATCAAACTTCCTGATATCGATTTTTGGAATATGGTGGGTCTTCGATCCCACATTAGAGTCTATGATATCATGATTAACATTTCTTTCGTTTGCATCATGAGTTTCCTTTACTACCTTTTCACCATTAGTAAGTATTTCTTGTAGAAAATTTGTCAAATCTGTCTTCAAATCTGCCATGCCTGTCTTAGAATTTGTGTTCAAATCTATCTTCAAATTGTCCATCTTAGCTTCCATGCCATTCATCTTAGCTTTCACGCCATTTATCTTAACTTCTATTAACTTTTGTGAGAGTGACATTTGCTGCACTTGTTCTTGTAATTTTGATATATCATGTAGCATTTCTTCCTCTTCTTCATGAGTCATGCTAGAGCTTTCAGGTTCCTACTAGGTTTTTGAATTTTCTTTCCTTAGGGCATCAATTATCGATAATAATACTCTACTAGCCCTTTGAATTCCTTCAAAATAAATTTTCAAACCAATCTTAAGCAAAAATTTAAAAGAATCTACGCACGTTTTTTTCACTTTGTAGGAGCTCGATATTGCCTCGGATGTATCTCTGTACTTTCAGAACATCCAGTTCTGAAATTGCGACTTGTGGTATCCCTCTGTGTCCTCTTTCTAATGCCACCAATCTGATCCAAATTGGATTCTCCAAGAAAGAGTTATGCGAAATCTCCCACAGTGACCGGATTATAGGCTAGTTCAGTAGAGCGAACTTGTACGAGGTGCCACGAGTCACTGTTTCAACCTTTAGCTCTGAAACTACAGTCTATCCTCTTTCTGCACCTTCTTACGAAATTTCAATCCAATTCTCATAGAAAAAGTTATGACAATTTGCCCCAGGTCACCTGTTTGGAATGTAATTCAGGAGTCTGCAAAAAGACCAACTTCCTCAGATCATATCTCCGCAAATATAGCTCAAAAATATCTGAAATTCGGACCCAAGCTTTAGCGTGATGTCTTCTCAAATGGGATTTTTTTTTCAACTTTTGAAACATCGTAGAAAAAAAATTATAGCGAAAATGCCACAATGACCTGTTTGGAGCAGCGAAACCCTAGAATCCAAAGCTCTAATACCAAATGTTATGAAACCAGCTTCAAGAAAGATAGAAAAGATAGATCAACGACTTAGAATTCAGCCTCTTCAAGGGTGAAACCTCCTTTACATTACATAAATGAACAATTCTTGGATGATTCAAATGACAAAACCTCCTTTCTATATATAGGAATCTAAGGAGTCACAATATAACCTAGCCGACCTAACAATAATAATATAAAGCCACAAAAAAATAATAGAGGGATTCTATGGGGCACAGTAATAACAATATGGGGACAATAGGGGCACAACAATATTAATAAGGGGTATAACTACAATAGTAATGGGGTAATCACTAGTATTATAGGGACCCAACATTGAATCACCCACCTTCGCCAACTTCATGTGGACCACTTTTCACAATATTTCAAACTAGATCCACCTGCCCTTCAATATATGCCTTCGAAATTAATCTTTCTACCATTGTTATACAGTTGTCATAAACTTGTCATATCTTTTCCATACCCTATTACAACCTATTCATCAATCTGGTCACATAAAACCCTTCTTGGAACATGTTTTGGCAATAGACAGAACATCAACTACAACCATCTCACAAGCCCCAAAACATATAATAGTGATTTTGAACATCAAGAGTACATCATCAAAGTCTTTTATGCCTTCAAAACTATCCACAACTAAACCCCAATCATCATTCTTCTTCTGAAATCCAATTTGGCTTTGAAATGTGTTTAGAAACTCCCAAAACCATATAAAACCAAAAATCAAGTAAAGGGTTCGACAAAATAGCCCTTTCAAGGTGCATTATACAAATGACCCTCTTCCTTGCAGTTGTTCATAAACTGTATGTCTTTAGCCTCTTAATCATTTGAAAAAATGAGCTTTTATGAGATAAATAAAAATAATAAAAATTTTATTGCTAACCTCATGAACCACCAGAGTCAAACCTCAACTTTAAATAGTTAATGATCTGAAAATGGACTGTACTTGTTTAAGGGTGCAAGGTATCCATTTCCTATAATTGCAAATGTGAGCTATACACTCCAAGTGACCTCTGAAAATGTGAAAACTTCGTATTTCTTAAACAGAGATAGATTGGAGGGGAATTCACTGGACATGTCACCTCTAAAAAGAGGATGAGTACCAGAGGCTACCTGGCCCTCTACAGGCTCTGCCTAAAGAAATAACAAATTAAACACTTTAGAAGTCTTTGACATACACATACTTGAAGTTTGATGTCTTGCGAAATAAGACAATTAACTTTATGTAGCTGAATAGGTGATTATGTGTGTATGCAAGTTATGTATATTTGTTGTTTAACACTTTATATTAATTTTGTTTAGCATATCATCTTCAGCAAATAAAGATATCAATATGATAAAGCAGTTCACCCCTTCTGGGCTATGTCTGTTGGACCAAGCCTCTCCAACTAGGCTTGTCCTCTTGTATTAAAAATGCTACAAAGGCTAATACAAGAATATGAGTGTCTCAAAAGACATATATGACTATAAATACAGAATCCGAAGATAGGAATTATCTAAACATGCTCTTTCCCAAGCACTAAATAGTGAAATTGTACCTTATATAGTACTTTCCCCAATTGGCTCTTGTGGCCCTTTAAACTTTCATGGAGAATTTCGAGGTGAAGATGACCTCAATTGGTTCTGAAACCTCTTCCATTAGACTCAGAAGGTCAAAAATAGCAGACATAGGCTTTTGAATCACCAAAAATGGATGAACACATCCCCCAAACAGCTCAAGCACTGAAATGGCCCTAGTGGCCCTGAAAGCTTCCCTGAAGCTAAACAGTGAGAAGAATGCCTCAACAGGAAAAACGAGCTGTAGAAATGGATTCAGAATTTTGAAAACCTTCATGAATGACCTTCGTTCCACATTCATTCGCTGCACAATTCCCAATACATCTTCCAAACTGATTTGGCCCTGGTGGCTCCTAGAACTTCCATGAAGCTAAAACCCCTGCAAACGACCTCAAATGGCTGTGAAACCTATGCCAATGGCTTCAGAAGGTCGAAGAGACCCAAAATAAATAAATAAATTCGTCCAAAATGGACTTTCCTAGCCAAAGTTATGGCCATTTACTCCCAACTGCCAATTGCCCCTGAAAAGCTCCAGTTAACTTTAGTTATGGCCAGATAGGCCAGCCAAATATGGGGCGGCTGCCAAATTTGGCGCCACCGCCAACAAAACTGCTAAATCCGCCATAACCACCGGCTAACTATAGTTTAACTACGCCATGTGACCGGAAATTAAGGCGCGTGGGAGGTTTGCATTGGATTTCGTGTCAAAACAGTTATGGTTTATAGCCCCGCCCAAATGAAGTTTAAACTTCATAACACGTTTCCGCTGCATTCATAACATGACTCGCCCATGTGGTGGAATGGTAAAGTTTTGCATTTTCCCATAGGTGGTCGCGGGTTCAAACCACAATTCAACCAAAATTTTAACGTATGCCCAAAAACCTTGCTGACATCATCATGATGTCACCCATGCTATGTGGCGACCTCTGGGCCTGCGATGTGGTAACCTCTGATTGGCTGCCTTCAAAGGAATATTCCCTAAAATATTCCAAAGAATATTCTACAGAATATTCCAAAGAATATTCTACAAAATATTCCAAAGAATATTCTACAGAATATTCTTTTTTTAATATTTTTTTTTGAAAAATATTCACAAATTAAGGGTTATTGGGCGATTTTGTTTTTGGCATAACTTTCTGATACGGCGACCGTTTTTCGAACTCTTTGCGGTTCTGGAATCAGGAGGACGAGCTCTATCCGGTTGTTTAGGTTCGATCCAATTCTGAGCACTTTAAGTTTTGACCATTTTACTACACTTGGTCTTGGGCTCCTAATCAGTTAACATGTGTGTTTCTGAGAAAACTAGTGTCTATTCGATCTGATAGTCCCACTAAGACGAGTTGATATCTTAGAAATAAACAATTCAAAGTAACTTGTGTTTTCCTTTATGTATGATATATAATATTAATCTTTCGCTTGGCTCCTTGCTTGTTTGCTCTCTCCTTTGATAAAGCTTGCCACTCCTTTCTCACTTGTTCCGCTTTAAAGAACACCTGTAGAGACAAAGCAACAAAACACCATCAAAGCATAGAGATCTATAATACCATAAACAATGCAGAATCAAAAGTACATTAACCATACAATTACATTCACAAATAGCAAAATTCACAAATACACAAGCATATGGAGGAAAACTCAAATAACTTTATTGATAGTAGAAGTAGAAGAGAGGATTACAACCCAGCTGTCTGATCCAGCATCATCCTCCCAGCATGAAAGCCCTCTTCACCTCATGAAAAGCAAGATCACCCAACAATACAATGTCTCAAAGAGAAACCAACAACACTTCCTTACAAATTACAAAATTCCAGCCTCTGGATTTCTAGGATGAGGGATCCATATATAGATATTTTCATAGGGGTGGGTCAGCTTTTGGGTTTTTGATTAGTGTCATTTCACTGATATTTCTTGGTTCCACTTGGAGATTTCATGATCTCTTACTCATCCTTGGGTGAATTCAGAGAGGCAAGTGTCATATGAGAAGTTTCTAGAAGATTCTCTGGGTTTCCACTTAGTAAACTGTCTCTGCCATTTGTCTACTCTCGCCCATCGCACCCTACAGAAGCCTCTTTCAGTATGCATCACACCTGGCCAGTTTAATAGTCAGTATGCATCGCACCCTTAGCACTGAGCAATCTGTATGGTCCAGTTTTGAGTGGTTTTTTAGGGATAACTTCTGGGAAATGATGTAATCAATTGACCTTGATCTTTTAGGGTGAGGAACAACACTTTTAGGGGTTTAAGAGCCCTTGGTTTATCGACATATGTGATTGGGGTTGCAGTGCCCAAATATGTCTATAACAATTGCCCCCTAAAGCATGAGGTCGTAAATCTTCTAATGTCGGGTGAAATGCTTTATCATGAGGATCCGAGGTCTCTCGAACTAGAAGGTGATCTATATAAAATACAATACAATACATTATCTTCATATTATTTTCATGATCTAGCTGAGGTGGGCATTCCCATGCTTAGCTTTATAAATTCATTTTCATGTACATAGCACAGACAACCGTCTGTGTTGCAGACTGGTGATTCTTGTAGAGCCATCATCCCTTAGCTTGGATGATCATATATGCAGCTATGGAGTACATTTGATGTCTTTATTTTCTTGAATATATCGCAGCCCGAATGGATGAAACTAGATCCTAGGTCTTCAAACTCATTCAATCTTCGCCCGATGTACAAGTCGATCCATGTGAAAAGATGTCCTGAAGTCGAACATGGAAAGACATCGCCTGATTACCAGCCAATGATGTAAGTTGTTAACAGGCACGAGAGGAGTCACCAATAATGATAATGACCCTCAAGGTACTACAGTACAATTCACGTGGTGTGAATATAGGATCTAATGTCGAACACCACACAAAATCTTTCGGTCGAAGGCCATTGATGTAAACCTGTCGCCGGAAGTGAGAAACTTGCCATTGAGGCATGCAAGCTTCAAAGTACTGAAATAGTTGTTTCTAAATCAACTTCTTGGATAATGAGCTGATGTTGACAAGAAGTAACCCATCGTAGGAGGGATTTAATGAATCCCACATCTACGACATGAAACGAAGAAAATGATTTTCTAGAGGTGAAAACGATCTGATGATACAAGGTTCAGGAATGGCGGTCATGAAAAATAGAGAGTGAAGGCATTGTAGTGGATGAGGCGTTAGCTGGGTTGGTGAATTCTCTGAATTATTTCTATTGAACATATTGGTGACACTGAGATGGATTGGTAGTGTTAACCCCATGGATGGTACAGAGGACCAATGGTGATGGTGAACGGAATAACCCAACCCTACTCAATCATGGTGATGGAGTGAAAGTGTCATGTCCAAGAGCGACTTGCTACCAATGAAGTTCTTCAAGTTTTCTTCCATTTTTCCCCAGTCATTTCTGATCAGTAGCTCTTTATTTTTTGTCAAGCTTGAGGAGGATAACATATGCTTGTTCTATAATTTGTCCTTCGGGCAAACCTGTTGCTATATTTTAGCAAGTCTAGTGATAGTGAAACTCGCTCTTGTCCAGACGGACAAGTTTGTCGCTATTGTTTTAACAAGTTTAACGACAAAGATAACTCGATCCTTTTCATGTTTAGATAGTTTTAAAGGAGACGGAAATGAAACTCCAGTATTCCTTTTTCGTGGCATAATCCCTTAAGTCCAAAAAAGTATAAAATAATACGAAAGGGATGACTTTTCGATAATTTTAGCGAGCTGAAAAAGACAAGCGCTCGATATTTTTGTGTAATGATCCCTCAAGTCCAAAAAGATTAAAATGTACAGAGGGATGACACTTCCCTTTACTTTAACAAGCTGGAAATGTCAGTAGCTCGGCAATATTTTCATATTTTACGAGTCTTAAAAGAGCTTAAAAGGGACTCGTTTTTTAGGAACGAGTGATGTTTTCGGGTAGCAATTGGTTCTAGGTAAGTTTGGAACTTCTCAAACACGACAGTGTAACAAGCGTGGCTAACAGAATCACTCGTTGCAGCTGTTCCTCCAAAGGGTAAACAATCAAATGGAAGTGTATGATCGGACAAGAGAGTGGAGGTGATGGTAAGAACACAACCAAGGCTTAGAAGGCTGATAGCAATGCAATCACAAAGATTGTTTACTAAAGGTGGGTTTATTTTTCTTTTAATGAGCTTGAACCTTGTGCCAACATTGCTCATTGGCCGGTTTACGTTTTAACGAGCTTGAACCCTATGGTAACACTGCTCGATGGTGGGTTTATTTTTTAATGAGCTTGAACCCTATGGTAACATTGCTCGATATAATAGTCAGAGATGCTTAATTTACCATTAACACTATATTCTTTTGACGGTCATACTACCTGTTCAATTACTCCATCAAATTGATTAGAAATGCAAATACATGTTTGAAAAATGAGTTGAAAACCAACATCTTACTTAAATTACGTGAATAGTAACATAAAAGCATTTTTACCTCTCATTTTTACCATTTCATTCAAATCTGGGATTTTTGGAGCTCTAGAGGTGTTTTCCCCCTTGAATTTCATCAGTTGATTTCAAGAGATCCAATGGACTATTTTCCGTGCCATTTGGACCAGGTAGGAGCTAACCCTGAGCTCTTCAATTGTATTCGTTCCTTTTCTAATTCTGAGCAACTTTTCCTGTTCTTCTGGGCCCCAGGGCTTTGAACAATTCGTTCTTTCCCCATCGCACCTAGTATGCATCGAAAGGTGTGATGCATACTGAGCTGGCCATTGGCTAGTCAGTATGCATCTCACCCTATACACAGCTAGGGTGCGATGGGCGTAGGAGGGAAAGTTTATGCAGTGTTTTCTCATGAAATTTTTGCCTATTTTTGCCTATTTTTGCCCAAATCAGGATCTTAATTCATCTCTTGTTTGTGTTTCAGATATTCATTGGATCAAGATGGTCATTACATGGCGTGAACGTGAGCATGAAGAAGAGGACATGATTGCCTTACACGATCCGGGTACGATTACTGCATTGTGAAACTGTGGCTTGCTCAAATTCTTTCGCATATCCAACATGAGGCAACAAATCAATTTGTTGCAATGTCTTCCCGATGCATGGGATCCGACCAACCAGGTGTTCCAGATTAGAGGTAAATCCATCCCTTTGACGGTTGAGGATATCTACTTTTTGACTAGTTGATCGAGGCATGGTGCCCCTCTCTCACTATCAAGATCCACCCGTGAGGGTGAATCCGTGAGGGATTATATTCGCCAGTTTTGTAGAGATGGGTCTCAACCGAGCAAGGATGGCAGGATCAATATTCGAGATGTCACTGATCAGTCCTTGAGGACTATTTTATTCACCTTTGCTAGATTGGCTGGTAGTGCGGCTCTACATTTGGCCAACGGGTCTTATATGCAGTACGCCCTGGAATGCCTTGAACCAAAGGTATTCAACTAGTGTGATGCAATACTTCCGGTTATAAAAGAACAACTTTCCAAGGTGAAGAATGGACGATCCAAGAACTTTGGATACGGTTCTATTTTGACTGCTTTCGCCTTCGAGAGGATTCCATTAATGCAACCACAGTACATTTATCTCGGATTGTCAGCACCGAGGGAACCACAGATGCAGAGATGGGTTGACCTAATGGCCAGACATGTTGGCCAGTCACAGATTTTGTTCTCTGATGCCTTCTTTGAGTGGTTCAACCATCAGGAGATGGTTTTCACCGAGTATCTATACATTGGGATGGATTTCTGAGGCGACCCAGATTTGGTGCTACCGGCTGGTGAGCAATGGGGTGTTATAAGTAAAAAGATCTGACCATATCTTTGTTTATTGCTTTTATAATGTTCTTGTGTTTTTTTTTAAACGTTATCAAGACTAATTAAACTCATATATATGTGTAGATATTGGACCAGTGCGACCAGCAGCGCGCCCGAGCGTAGCAACTGTCGTTCTAGCAGGAGAGGCTGTAGGGAGGGTTGTCCTTCACAATCTGGACATAGCAAAGACCCTTACAGTGTTGCAGGATCAGATCAAGGGTCTCACCCTTGGTATTACAGCGCCATACCACTGGTGTGCCGAGTCGATGGACTAGGCTCTTACGTATGATCGCACAGGTGGTGACTTGCTATCACCAGCACCATTAGTCTAGGGTACTTTTCTACATTTTTGAGTTTTTGGGTCATATGACCGATTTTGTCTTGGACATAGAACATTTTGTAAAAAGCTATAAACAGCTATATATATATATATAATATTATATATATATATATTATATATATATAAATATATATATATATATATATATTTTTTTTTTTTTTTTTTTTTTTTCGGAGTTTTATTTCAGTTAAGTTATGCAATCCTGATGCAAATGTTGATTGAAATGATTTTTCCTTTATAAATGCTGCAAATGTCTGTCTAACACATAATTTTCTAATGAATCAGTTAATTTGTTTAATTTTTTGTAAATGTGTTGATATTGAATAGAATCAAACTGCCTTTCCAAAATCCTGACCCTTAGGAACATATGATAGATAGCTGGATTTTGAATAGAATTTACGCCAGTAAGCTAGAGGATGACGAGTTGTGAATTTAGCTTAATAACAAGTCGGTGTATGCCATGTGCGATGGCATCTGAGAGAAGCTCCATCAACGCATTGTATTCAGCAATGTTGTTCATTGATCGACCAATACATATCCCTCTGAAACTCACTAACTCACCGCTTGGATAAAAAATGGCCCAGGTTGTAGAAGATAGATTCTGCGTACTATGACTAGCTCCGTCGGTGTATCTAATGAATGATTCCAACAGGTCTGACATCTGCAAAAAATGCAAAGTGGATTACCTAACCGAAATTATCACTCTTGACGAAAACAAAAATGTAACAAAATCATATAAAGAGATTACTACACTTAATCAAGCATAGTAACGCTTAAGGTACAACCCGTTTCGAGGTTGCGACAGTGGAATCCCATCATAATCTACTAGATTGTAGACTCCTTTTGCTAATACTCGTTTAACAATGTAGGGGCCCATCCACAATGGTTGGAACTTACCTGCTCCCAATTTATCAGATTCCTGATCGTACAACAAGACCAGGTCACCTTCTGAGAAGACATGGGGTTTGACATTTTTGTCAAATTGCACCTTGACCCGTTTCTTATGAGCTTCGTTAGCCAAAGAGGTATCACGATGGGTTTCATCCAATTGGATTAGTTCCAAGAAACGAGCCTCTTCCTCCAAAGTTTCTAGAAGTAGATTGACTGTGAGCGTGAGAGATGAAATTTCGCACTGAATTGGTAAGACCGCTTCCAGGCCATACACCAACGAAAAGGGTGTAAATCCAGTCGCATTTCTCACCGATGTCCTATATGCCCACAAGTCTAAGTACAGGATTAAGTGCCAATTCCGTTTGTGGACTCTAATCATCCTTTGCAACATGCGCTTCAGGACTTTGTTGATTGCCTCAACTTGTCCGTTAGCTTGCGGATAATATGGAGTAGAATTGTTGTGGGACAGTCCTAATTTGGAAACTAATTTGACCATCATGTGATTGCGAAAATGCAATCCATGATCTGTGACTATAGCCTGTGGAACACCAAATCTAGAGACTACATGATTGAAAAAGAAAAGAGCAGTCGTTTCATCGTTGTTGTTTAATGTAGTCATCGCCTCGGCCCATTTTGTAAAATAGTTGACTGTGAGTATGATATACCCATGTCCCCCGGCTGAGGTGGGATTACATGTCATGAAATCTATGCCCCATTTGGCGAATGGCCCAACAACAACTACTGGATGCAGCGGTGCGGGTGGTAGTCTGGTTTTGCGGTCGAAGATTTGACAAGCTTGGCAACTTCTCACTGCGATTATGCAATCTTTGAATATAGTAGGCCAGAAGTAACCTGCTCGTAAGATCTTTTGTGACGTAGCATAACCAGATTGATGCCCCCCACACGCCCCTGAATGACAATCATTCAGGACTTTTTCGGCCTCCTCGTGCATGAGGCACCTTCATAGAACTGTATCGACACCACGACAGTAAAGTGTATCACCAACGATCATGTAGTCTTTGGCTTGGTATCAAGTATGTCGTTGTTTGGAGCGAGAGGTATTAGGCCTATATGTTTGGGTTTGGAGATAGATCATTATATCTCCATACCATGGATCGCTTGATGATATCATAAACAAAGATTCGTCCACGATTGTTGCTTTAGTTGTTGAATCATTGGACGACGATGGGAGGTCGCATAGTAACTCCGCGAAAACTAGAGATTTCTTTGATTTGGATTTTCTGAATTCCAGATCAAACTCTTTCAAAATGGCTATCCATTTTGAATATTTTCCCCCTAGTAATTGACGTGACAGAATGTAAGTCATATGGTTGCAATCTGACAAAATGGTAGTTTTGTGAAAGAGGATATAGTGTCGAAATCTATGTACTGCTTGAACAGCTGCTAGAGCCAACTTTTCAACATAGGAGTACTTTCTTTCTGCATCATTTAGGTTTCGACTTAAATAATAAACAGATGTTCAACTCCATTGTCTTCTTATACTAAAACCATTGTGATGGTTGTATTTGCTACAGCTAGATATAGGTTAAAGTCTTTTTGATAGTCAGGAGCATACATTAATGATGCTTTTATTAGGGAATCCTTTAAAGCATCAAAGGAAGCTTGCGCAACCTAATCCCGGTTGAAGGGAACTTCTTTTTTCAAAAGACGTGTTTAACCTTTAGCAAGTTTGGCGTAATTTGGAATGAACCTCCTTAGAAAGTTTTCTTTCCCTTGGAGTTTCTGAATCTGAAGCAAATTTGAAGATGGAGGCATGTCGATGATCGCCTGAGCCTTACATGGGTCGAGTCGAATCCCATCTTTAGAAACTACGAAACCAAGTAAATGACCAGAACTGACAAAAAACACACACTTGTGTGGATTGAGTCGTATCTTGTAATGTCTGCAATGTAGAAATATAGCTCTCAAATGCTGTGGATGATCAGTCCGCTTTCGCGAACGAGCCGATATATCATTGAGATATGGTTGAATGATGTGTTTGACGTCATGGAAGGCATAGTTCAGTTCCCTCTGAAAATTTGCTCCTGCATTCCCGATTGGAATCCGTTGCGTCAATCCCACCTATTGTTGATAATAAAGCTTGCTTTTGGGAGGGGCAATTCTGCAGTGCTTAAAGTGTCGACATAGCGGTTGGCAATTGAGCCAAATATTCTACTATACTATAACTCTGTGCTGCTCGAGCATGAGGATTAAATTTCAATTTATCTACTACTCCCTTTGGTGGCTTTATTTTTATTTTAGGAATGATGGGTGGCACAACTTCGTACGAAGTTGTTGGCGAACTACTAGGTTGATCTGTAGCCTTGTTGTTCGACATCTGTGGATTCCCATAATCTTTGTTCCTTGTCGATATCAAAGTATCATTTTGTTGTTTCGATATGGATAACATAAGCACTTGGGATGGGGAAGCATTATTGATAGCAACTAGATTAGTTTCTGGGTTTGGAAACAGATCAGTGAACACTGCTGAGGTGCTCAAAGATTTTAAAAATTTCTTGACCTCAGCTCAATGCAGACAATCTTTTGTCCAATGTTCTTCATTACATATCAAACATGGTTGAACTGGTTTCTTTCACCCATTAGGGTTTTCAAAAGATTTTTCAGGAGGTGTATCTTCATATTTCTTCTTCTTGTTTTTCCCTTTCTTCTTGCCCCCTGGTTGCTTCGGTTCTTTGCCTTTGTCATATGACACGGCAATAACCTCCGAGGCAGGAAGTTTTTCATTTGATTTTTTACTAGAAAAAGCAAGGGCTTTGCTAGATGAAACCTTTGTGGTTTGTGTACTTGAGGTGCCAATCACGCCATCACCGGCATGAGAGTCCCTGTTTGATTTAGGAGGAGGAGGAACAAAAAATTTCCATCTAGGAGCATCAGGAATTTTTTCATAGAGCGTGCCAGACTGAGTATAGATCAAGTCTAAATATTGTGCATAAGCAATAACTTGCTCTTCAGTGACAACTCCTCCTTTTGCAACATCTTCTGTAATAGAAGGTAATAATGACTTAATAAACTACTCAGCTAGAAGCTGATCAGGAACATAGGTCTTCACCATTCGACAACGATGTCACCACTCATGAATATGATCAAATATGTGAGTGGCTATTGTCTGCTTAAAGTTGGTAAGGAGTTCTTTTCCCATTTCGTACCTTATGGGTAACTGAAAGTGGGTTAAAAAGGTAGTGGCAAGGGCGCTGAAGTTATTGAATGAAGCTATAAGAAATTCGATGTACCATTTCGTTGCCGGACCAGTTAGCATTCACTGGAAAAGGCGAAGCCTAATTGAATCATCATTGAGGGTGTTGGATGAAAACCACAAATGAAAGGTCATTACATGATTCGATGGATCTTCACCCGGATTTCCATTGAATTTATGAATATATGAGGGAAGTTTATGAGGAATCGCTGGCCACTAAGGGGTGTAAGAAATTAGATCATTAGTTAACCGGTTCAAATCTGGTAATTCCAAAGTTGCTACAAAGGGCAATTGTTGATTCAGGTTTGGCGAAGCATACCCAGGATAGGATGGGATCGCCTGAGCAGTGGGTCTTTGCATACCAGCATAATGTATCTGATGCTGGTAACTTTGATAAGGTTGATGGGCATAACCATTATAGTATGGTTGTTGATAACCGCTTTGAAAATGTGGTTGTCCATTACCTGCAAAGCTTTGTTGCTCAGGTCCTCGGTAAGCTTGCTGGAATTTTGGTTGTTGATATTGTACCAGCCATGGTTGTTGGACCATTTGTTGTTGTCCAATATTGGATGTTTGACCAAGATGAGGGGTGATAGTACCTGTTTGAGCCTAAGTCACTCCAATTAAGGAGTCACAAATCTGAGGTTGTGATTGAGCCGCAGAGATAAGAGGTTGTTGTATTATGACCTAAGAGACTTGAGGTTGACATACAATAGGCAGTGCTTGTACTTGCGACACAGTCACAATAGCAGGTGTAGTGGGAATGTTTGACACAGGTTGACTTGGTTGCATTGAATATACAACCCTTGGTTGTTGAGGCAGTATTAGTACCCAACCACTGGATGCAATTCCAATTTGACCCGAATTTTGTTGTGAACTCTCATATGGTTGTTCTCCCGGAAGGAACAATGGATTTAAGGCATGTATCCCCCCATATGGTGGCAATCCAGTGTTCAAAGGATAAATTGGTCTTTGGAGACTGGACTGCCCAAATTGATACTGTTGTGAAGGATAAATTTGTTGAGTTTCAACATAAGAAATTCCAGATAAGATTCCGGATGAACAAATAGGAACAAACCATTCTGTCGAAATAGTCCCTGGGTGGACTCCGTCTAGCGGTTGAGAACTAGTTGGGGCAGATGGTATACCAGCGAACATTGTCGGAGTAGCAGCAGGAGGCTCCGCTGCTGCTGTATCAAATGACATGGTCCTAGATGTTGATGGTTGTTCAGACATATTTAGTCTATCCAAAATATTTCCTAGCGATTCAATATGAACTTGCGATGAAGGATGATTAAAAGAACTAACTTTTGTAGTAGAAGGATATAGGTGGATCCTAGTTCCAAATTGCAACGGGGTACTGGATGGAAGATCCTCTACAATCTCTTCTATAGCAATTAGTCCAGGTGGAAGAGGTAGACCGTCAGGTCCGTAAAATATTACTAGAGTCAAAGAAGGTATAACTTCTGCAGTAACAGACACAGGAGGGGTGACACCTTCTGAATCAACCCTAGATGGAGCTGGTTCAGGGATAGAAGTGTTTACCGTTACACTAGGATCAGTTCTAATGTCCTCTTGTAACTACGGAACGTCTTCTGTAAAGGTAGATGTACTAGAAATGATCGGAGTAACTGGAGTCTTTGATGATATCGAAACACAAGTTTCAAATAAACTAGGAGAATTGGACTCAGTTAAACAAGACTGTTTTGCTCGGAATGGTTTCGTTTCCAGAGTCAAAGATGGTTGACTCGCTAGTTTCTGTGAACGATGGGGTTTTGATTGACTTTCTTCCATGATTGTAGAGTACTTGATCAATTCAAAATTTAAAAGGGGAAAATGTATTCTGAATTAAATAAATTTTATGACGCTTTGACACAACTTGCTTTTTCAATTTTTAAGAGTCGCGACAAAGCTAAAGGTGACTCTAGTCACCTTTGATTTTTAATAAGCCTGAAGTGACAAGTGCTCAGATGGACCTTTTCTTTTAAGGAGTCGAAAATGAACGAAAGTGACTACTCTGGAAATCTAGACAGAGGGATTACCAAACCAATCGAAAAACTGCAATATACACCTTGGTGGTAAATTAAAGAGAAATTACCAAGGACTTTACGTACAGCAGTGAATCTTCTTGAATGCTATGTTCAGTGCATTGTAATCGATAGGGTGGCAGACACAGCTTCTTAAGGATAAAGGATATCAACGTATTGTGGTCTCCCAATATATACTCGACGGTATGGGGAGCAGAAGTTCGTACTGACACTTGTCGTATCAAAGAGGACGAATCACCCAACCTTCGATGAAAATGATAGTTACCAGGCTTTACGACGCCAGAATACGTCTCTAGCCTAGACTTCTAGATGTTTTGCGTTAGGTTCCAAAGCATTTTTATGTTCATTGAGGTTTATTTTAGAGTTGATCTTTTTAAAGAAGTTTGCCTTTCAAGGTTCACCACGTGATGTAGATGTAAAATTCCTAAATATGCAATCTAAAATAATAAACAGTCATTTGTTTTCTTTTAGCAATGAAAACCCTAGCTACTAAGGAAAGAAGAGTACGATTCTTTCAACAGAGAGCACACACTAAATGCACTTTTCCTAAATCATTTTCCACATGCATTCTAAATGCAAATGCACATGCATGTATTTGTTTTTCCATTTCCTTAATGTGAGAATTCCAAAAAGAAAAGTAAGTACAGATCTGAACTACTTTTCTTCAAAGCGACACTAGTGATTTCTTTTCAAAACGAAAGGAAGACTAAAACAACACTTTCGATTTCGAATGGAAAACTGTTTTCGACACTTCAAATATTGATAATTCAAATCAAATACAATGAAAAAAGTACAATCAACTATCAAGAAGAGGAATACTTTATGACACTCTTCTTTTTTACGCAAAATGACAATTATGACACTTTTGAATCAAAAGACGACAGTTCAATTAAGCTACTTTTTGCAAAGGAGGACTGTAAATGATTAAAAATACATAAAAAAAACATTCACAATTCCTGACCAATGGAGGCTGAGTAATATAAAGGAAGAAGGTTTCAACAATGATATACTGATCATAAGCAGCAAAACTACTGAATAGAGCTGAAAACAAGGAGTAAAAAACCAAATTCTAGAGATAGAAACAATATCACTCAATCATCACACCTGCAACACAGGTAAATAGGGATGAATCTCACCTACAACACATGGGAGGTGCGATGCATCTAGGTTGCACAGTTACAGACAATACGATGGACCAGGGAGCGAAATTGAGCTTGGTTTTTGCTCAAAATTTGCAGCTAAGTTCAGTGATTTAGGTGAGTAATGCTGGACAGTAAAAACAAAGCATAGGGGTATGATCTTATGAGGTTAATGAACTACCACAAGGGCACTTAGGATGTTTGCAAGTCAGATGTTCAGTTCATAAACCAACCTGGAGATTCACTGAAGCAGCATTGATCTATTTTGCAGTTGCATAGAAAAAACAGTTCGAAGGCTAGCTGGCTTAACTTTAGGCTTCGTCTGTAGTTTATAAAGCAAACAACAGTAACAAACAAACAAACAATTCATTCCCAGTGGAGTTGCCATTTTGTTTCTGGGAAGACTAGTGTCTATTCGATTTTCTAGTCCCACTAGGACGGGTAGCTATCTTAGAAACAAACAATTGAAAATAACTTGTGTTTTCCTTTATGTATGATAGATAAGAGAGAAGCAGAGAGCACCAACCTTAATATTTTTCTTGGCTCCTTTCTTGTTTCCTCTCTCCTTTAATAGAGCTTGCCACTCCTTTCTCACTTGTCCCGCTTTAAATAACACTTGTAGAGACAAAGAAACAAAACACCATCAAAGCATAGAGATCTATAATACCATAAACAATGCAGAATCAAAAGTACATTAACCATACCATTGCATTCACAAATAGCAGAATTCACAAATACACAAGAATATGGAGGAAAACTCAGATAACTTTATTGATAGTAGAAGTAGAAGAGAGGATTACAACCTAGTTGTCTAATCCAGCATCATCCTGCCAGCATGAAAGCCCTCTTCACCTCATGAAAAGAAAGATCACCCAACAATACAATGTCTCAAAGAGAAACCAACAACACTTCCTTACAAATTACAAAATTCTAGCCTCTGGATCTCTAGGATGTGGGATCCATATATAGATATTTGCAGAGGGATGAGTCAGCTTCTGGGTTTTTGATTAGTGTCATTTCACTAATAGTTCTTGGTTCCACTTGGAGATTTCATGATCTCTGACTCATCCTTGGGCGAATTCAGAGAGGCAAGTGTCATATGAGAAGTTTCTAGAAGATTCTCTGGGTTTCCACTTAGCAAATTGTCTCTGCCATTTGTCTACTCTCGCCCATCGCACCCTACAGAAGGCTCTTTCAGTATGCATCGCACCTGGATAGTGTAACAGCCAGTATGCATCGCACCATTAGGACTGAGCAGTCTGTATGGTCCAGTTTTGACCAGTTCTGAGTGGTTTTTCAGGGAGAACTTCTGGGAAATGATGTAATCAGTTGACCTTGATCTTTTAGGGTTTGGAACAACACTTTTAGCGGTTTAAGATCCCTTGGTTTATTGACATATGTGATTGGGGTTGCAGTGCCCAAATATATCTATAATAATGTGCCTACTACCAACTTTGTTGTGTGTTACTTTGTGTAATGTAAATTGAATAGAAAGATTTTGTTTCTTCCTTCAATACTTTTACCCCTAAAAGGTGGTGGGACCAGTTCTTGTGGTAATGATAATCTAACATGTCAAATGTGGTCTCCAAATTTGTTGATGTGACCAGCTCAAGGATAGTCTGATGTGTCTATGGGATACACACATCAACTAGGTCAACCAATCATCATAGAATCTTCACGATAACAAAAAAATTTGAACATTGTATCGATAAGTTAGACCAACCATAGAGCACCATAGGGATGAAACCCGTAACTATGTGAAACAATGAGGCCAACCATCAAGCACTAAACCAACTAAAATACCCACCAAACTCAGAGGTCTATCAATCACACAACATACTTAGGGTTTCTCTTCATCCAATCATCACAACTGCAGGATGATAAAAAAATCCATATACAAGTGGTGAGCCATCATTAGACTCGAGTTGAAACCATAAACAATAAATCCCTTGACACTCTCCACTAGTTATAAAACTTCTTCGCAGATACAAATGACACCCATCATAGGGCTTGAATCGAAACCATGAAAAAGAAATCCCTTAGAAATTTCCACTAATTATAAAACTTCTCCACATATACAAATGAAAGCATGTCATAGGGCTCAAACTCAAACCACCAACAAGATATCTCGCTTACTGTGCACTAGTTATAAAACAAAACTTCTTTATTATAGATCGAAACCGACACTTAACTCGAATTACATATGGTGCATCCACAATATTTGTGTTGGCCTTTGAGCCCATGGTTGTATACATATTAACATTTATGGTCACAGGGTCATGAATGTTGACTTGAGGCCAATGGTTATGTCAACACCTCTGGAGATTTAGCTCATATGAGCACATACCTTTTCACCATGTGACCATGTTTTGACCTAAAAAATAATAAGCCTTAGCCATTTTTCCACATGACCATTTCATGTGGCCTTACCCCTAGGGGTCCATGGTCATCGACATGTTGACATCCACTTGATGTCATCATGTCATGTGGTAGCCCATGAGGGGTGCTACGTGTCACCCATTTTTATCCTGTTCACCAATCAAAATGCGCCATTTTTGCATGGCACGTAGTGGTTCCTAGAGGCAACATGTCACCCTATTGATGTCATCCTGATGATGTGTCAAGCCACATCATCTCCTTTGATCAACCTAAATTTTCCATATGTCAGTGCTACCATGAGATGAATAACTTTGCAAGAGGGCCACATCATCTCTTCTAGCAAACCACCATTCACCACATGTACACCCATTATGATTCTATCATTTGTCATATTAATGAAGGGTCCATACCATTACTATCATCTATGCCACATAATTTTCTTTGGACAATCATAACCCACCATGTGTCATTGTGAACTGGCCAACATGGAGGGCTATCCTTCGTTAAACCTTGAGAAGGTTGATATGATATCTTTTCATTCAAATTCTCATCCATATATCAGATCCATTTGATTTGAGAAAGATGTTTGATCTTTAATTACATTAAACTTCATGTAAGCTCATCTGGTATCCACTATAGATTTGACTACTGAACCATATATCTTCCTAAAAGATGCACATTATTTAACAAATTTGGTGTTAGTGGGTTTTTTCCCCATTGTTTAGGTGCTTTACTAATGTTCATCTTAAAATGGCCATAACTTCTCATTTGGGAGGATTTTTTCAGAGTGTGATATACAACTACAAAGTTCTCAGAGAGGACTATCCAAGCATACTATCTATAGATTCATTAGGACATCATAAATTCATTAGAAACTCAAGAAAATTAAAAGATACTTATCTTCACTTGATGAGGGTATGCAAGAGATCAAGCTATCATATTGATTCGTAAATGACATTGTTGTTTCCTTAGGCATCTGCTTTGACTTCAATGACAGATGTTGTCATCAATGAAAACATAATGTGTAACAATATTCCCCTTTGTCATTCATGGAAACATTACCAAACATTGATTGTCATTGATGGCAATGGGCCAATCTGTCCTTGACATGTAGCAAACCAAACTCTCCTAAAATATTGTTGGGAACTCCCCTTTGTTTTGCAAAGATTCTTCCTTCTTTCTTTCCTCCTCATTTTCTTCTTTAATGTCTTCCTCATCAATGTCTACATACTCTTGCCTGATTTCTTCCTTGTCGATGTTTATCAATGTTTTCATTCTCTCCCCCTTTGACATGAATCACAAAGGTACTTGGTTGTATATCAATGCTTCAATGATTGTGTGTGGCCTTGATCTTGTTGTTAATAAAGTCCCCCCTTGAGATCATCTTAACTTCATCTTTAAATTCCTTCCATGCCTATCAATGTCTGTAATCTCTATTTTCTTATGAATTTTCTTGTTGCCCTGATGGAGTTCCCCCCCCCTGAAACCATTCTTCCTGACACTATTCTCCAACTATGCCTGACCTTTCATGTGCACCTGATAGATTCTCCCTTTGGGACCATGCTCTTGTTCCACATTTGTAAGTGCTTGCCAAATCAGTCAATGTCTCTAATTGATCTTATGGACTCGATGGAGTCTCCCCTTGAAACCATGCTTCTTATCAATGGTCTCTTGAACTTCCTTGAGGACATGATGGAGTGTCCCCCTTGGACCATGCTTTCTTAATACGTAATTAACTATCATGTATATTAATATATGCACTCTCTAATTGTTCTTGAACTTACCTACGGACTTGGTGGAGTCTCCCCTGAAACCATTGTTCCTGTCAATGCTCTCAAACTATTTTTTTAACTTTCTTGTGGACCTATTGGAGTTGTAAATGAAGTATCTCCCTATCATTATAATTGCTTATATCAAATTGGTGATGCATTCCTTCCTATTATAGATATCCTTTGATCTACAATATAAGGCCCAATATGAATTACTCAGATTCATTGGACTGCTCATCTACTATATTACTTGTGAACTTTTCTTTGATGGTGAACCTAAATAAGTTCCCTACCTATACATTCCAACTATCATACTACTGCCACCATGCCCTCCCTATGAGTAGGTTGGGTAAAATCAAGCATGATACATCACCTCCAAATGACCTTGATTGTTTCTATCAATAACTAGTTTGGAGTCCATTCCATTCTTTTCTCGAATTCAAGTTCCATATCTGAAGCATTTTTGGAATTATCCTTGAAATTTTTATTAGGGATGATTTCCAAGAGAGTTATAGTCTTTCTTATGTTTTTCAACCATTGAAATCCTTCTTCAAATCATACCTCACATAAAAATATTTGAACATAAAACTTCTTCATTAGGAAAAACTTCAAATAGAAGAATTATAGGTCATGCCTTAGGCCACATAACCAATTAACAACTCATATAAATTCCTTAAGCACTCAAGGAAAGCTCATTATTTCCATTTTTTGGCTCAACTTGTTTTCTTCTCCAGACCCTAGTGTGACTCTCTCCTTGCTTGGAAGAACCTTTTTCTTCCCTAGATTTTTTAGATAACCTCTTCATGTTGCATTATTGTGCAATGTGGCCAATATTGTGGCATCTAAAGCATTTTGTATAATCCCTGAATAAAGGAGAAACTGACATATACTTTTTGATATTGAAGTCATATAGATATTGTTTGCCTGCAAACTTGCATGTTAAGGTCTAATGATAATCATTTTTTCCATAAGCTTTGCAATCCCTAACCTTATACCTAAAATTTGTGCATGAAAAGAAATAACCATGAAATATACTTTAAAACCTAGATGAGAAAGATTCCCTTGAAGATATTTTGAAGATATTATACCTTGGAGGAGGATCGATCTATTGCTGATGTTTTTTCTTCATTACATTGTTGTTTTCTTTCTGATGGGGCTTCTTTACAACATCGACATAACTTCCTCGAGTAGCAACACTTCTAATATGCCCTTCTCCATCTTTTTCTTTGAAATTTTCTTTGAATGTGACCTTTGGAGACTCAGAGCTTGAGTCTTATTTGCAAGGATACTTACCTGTATAACGAAGACATGTTTTATTGAATGGTGATATTTGACAACTAACAATTGCATGCAATACTTGTTAGGATTTCAAGTTCTTCTTGAGCTTGTCAACTTCAACCCTTAATGAAACAAATTATTCTTCAATTTCCTCATATTCTTCTTCTTGCTTAAATATTTGGATCTTCATTACTTCTTGAATTACCTTTGCTTCTTCAAATTGGTATTTCAAGGAGATGAATCCTTATTCTACTTTGATAAGCTTGCAATTCTTCTCTTCAGATTCTTGCATTTTTTCTTCCAACTATTTCATCATTGCATCCTAAGTTTGATTGGATTCTTTTAACTATGTTTCTAGAATGGAAGTATCATAATCTTTGCTTTCCAACAACTCCCTTTGTTATTTGTTAAGAAATGTGAGATTCATTCGCTCTTGTAGAGAAGAAGAGATTTCATATTAAATAGATTTTAAATCTTGTGATTGACCCCTCAATGCATATTCAACTGATTGAGACTTCAAACCCACAATATATCCTTCTAAATCCTTTTGTTCTTCATCATTTCAATTGTTGACCTTTTCTACCACATTTTTTAATGCGATAGTTTTAGCTTCCATTGCCTCAAAATGATCTTTTGTTTCTTTTAGCTGGGTCTATCTTACTTCATCCAATATTCTTGCTTCTTCTAGTTGGACCTTCAGAGTAGCAAAATCATGGTCATGCTTCTTCTAGAGTTCATTTATTCCTTTATAGTGTTGGTGCTTCTCTAGTTATAGATTACTAACCCTTCTTATTGAAGCTTTCAGTGCTTTCAATGCACTCTGGAATTCTCCTTTATAATCTACTTTTTCTTAAATATCATCTTTTACTTCCTCTTCAATTAGTTGAGTAATATCATATTCAGTATCTATAATAGGACCCATAGAAGTATAATGAACTTCTTTACCACAACTGAGAAGCATGTAGAACGTTTATTCTTTGAGATATGATAAATTGGTCACATGATCTCATCCATTCCACTTTTTAGATAGCTTCTTCTTACTCTTCCCTTTATTGGAAATAACGCCTTTGATCTACCTTCCAACAGTTAATTGTTCTTGAATGTACTTACTACAATACCACTTATTAAGCCAAATATCACAAAAGAGGGGAGAGTTGAATCAATGTGGTGTCAAACATATCATTTCAATTTTTTATTATCAAAAAACAATCATGTAGTAGTGTACCATAATAATTTGCATGATGACATTAAATGAAACCATGCATAAAAAAGGCATCATCACATCAACACAAGAGGACAAGAGATTTTATGTGGAAAACCTTGCAAGAGAAAACCATAAATTATTTTTCTTCTTCTTCTTCTTCAATGCATTACATAGATTTGCAAGCATTGACCTATTGAAGGCACCCAGCCCCAAAATGCGCAAGCAAATTCTTGCAATAAGATACAATCTAATTGAGGCACCAAGCTTGAAAATATGCAAGAAATCACTTGCAATAGGCTATAACTTGATCGAGGCACCAACCTATGAGCTGTGTGAGATTCCACTTGATGTAACCTCCAACTTAATTGAGGAAACAAACTCAGGGGAGGCACCCACCTCCTTGTCCAACTTTGTGCAGACCACTTTTCACAATATTTCAAACTGGATCCACCAACTCTTCAATGTAGGTCTTTAAAACTGATCATGCTACTATTGTCATATTGTTTTCATCAATTTGTCATATCTTGTCTATATCCTATTGCAATCTATTCATCAAACGGGTCACATAAAACCATTCTCAAAACCTGTTTTTTTCCATATACACAACACCAATTGCAACCTGTTAATAAGCCCCCAAACATATATAACAATGATTCTAAAGATAAAAAAATACATCATTAAGGATTTTAATGCCTGTATACCTATTCACAACTGAACCCTTATCATCATGCTTCTTCCATAATCCAATTTGGCTTTAAAATGAGCTCAGAAACTACCAAAAACCATATAAAACAAAAAATAAAATTAAGGGTTCAAAAAAACGGCCATGCTAGGGCGCATTCTACAAATGGCCTTTTTCCATCTACCCTTCTACAAAAATTACATCTTAGACCACTTAATCATTAAACAAAATGAGGTTTTATGACATAATTAAAAATAATAAAAAATTGATTTCTAACCTCATGAGCCACCTGAGTCGAACATGTGACTTTAAAAAATTAACAGGTTCCTGCTACCAACTTTGTTTTGTGTTACTTCCTATAATTGCAATTGAATTTAATTCTCTTTTTTTTAATTCAATGCTTGAACCCCAAAAGGAGGCGGGACCAGTTCCTGTGGCATTGATAATATGATGTGTGAAATGTTTGGTCTCCACATCATCCAACGTAGCCAGCTCAAGAAAAATCTGATATGTCTATAGAATACATGAATTAACCAGGTCAGCCTATCACCGTCTAGTCTTCAAGATAACACAAAAAGTTAAACATTGTGTCCATCGGGTTGGCCAACCACAAACCACATGGATCGAAATTATAACTGTGTGAAACATCGATGCCAACAATCAAATATTGAACTAACTAAGTTATCCACTTATCTCAAAGGTCTTTTAATCACTCAACTTACTTAAGGTTTCTCTTCGGCCAAGCATCACAACTATACGATAATAAAAAACAAGCCATATACAAGAAACAATCGATCATCAAACTCAAACTAAATCCATCAACAAGAAATTCGTCAACATTATCCACTGGTTATAATACTTGTCTATAGATACAAATGATGACCTATCATAGGAATTGAACCAAAACCATCAACAAGAAATCCCTTGGTACTGTCCACTATGTATAAAATGAAACTTCTCCATAGGAGCTCGAAATCAAGAATTATCAACCATATAAATCAAATTACATATGATGCATCAACAAGAGTTGGGTTAGGCTTTGAGCCCATGGTCCCTAGAGGTCCATGGTCATCATCATGCTAGATGGTATCCCATGAGGGGTGCCACGTGTTACCCATTTTGTGCTTCTTCACCAATCAAAATTCACCATTTATGCATGCCATGTGGAAATACCTGGAGATACCACGTCACCCTATTGATGTTATACTGATGATGTGTCAATCCACATCATCAACCATGTCATCTCCTTTTACCAACCAAAATTCACCATATGTTAGTGTTTCCATGTCATGACTGATTGTGCCAGAGAGCCATATCATTACTTCTAGACAACCACCATCCTCCATGTGTATACCGATTAGGATTATGCCATGTGGCATTCGATTAAATGGTTTGTGCTATCATTGTCATCTCTACCACATCATTTTGTTCATCTAATCATAACATGTCATATGTCATGGCCAATGTGGGGGGGCATCCTTGGTGAAACCTTGAGTAGTTTGATTTGATATCTTATCGTTCAAATTCTCATTGATTGATTGGATCCATCCTATTTCAGAAACATGCACGAACTTCAATTGCATTAAAATTTGTGCAAGTTCATGTGATATCCACCATAAGTTTTACCACCAAACCATAGATTTGCCTAGAAGAACCACACTGCTTAAAAAATTTGGTGTTAGTATGTTTTTCCCCATAGTTTAGGTCCTTTACTAATGTTGATCTTCAAATTTCCATAAATTCTCATTTGGGAGGATCTTTTTAGAGTATGTTAGACTATTGAAAAGGTCTTAGAGAGGACTATCCAACCATTCCATACATTGACTCATTAGGAAATCATAACTTTATCGGAAACTCAAGAAACGTAAAACCTATTGATCTTCTCTTGATGAGGGCATGCAAGAGATCAATTTATCATACTTATTCATAAATGAAATTATTTCTTCCTTAGGCGTCCCCTTTGACATCAATGACACATTTTGTCATCAATGAAAACATTATGTGCAACATCTTTATCAAGAAGTGTTGGAGGACATCATAGAGCTTGATTTCATGTGTTTCAGAAAATTTCCTTTTCATGTTGGATAGTACAATATCATCACAATGGACCAAGAAAATCCATTTCTAATCATAAATGGATTCACCACGACTAAAATATCTAGGTTTGAAGCAATTGCTAAATGTTACAAGTTTCAAAATCAATATTATTAAACATTTTCTCATTTCAAATTTATAATAACTTGGTTGGTCATTTGTGATCTGTTATTATCTAGGAGGATGAAGAGTAATATTTGTTCAAGATGCATAAAATCATTATCTACCTAAATATGTAGAAGATCCCCTTAAAGATGAATATGTTGAGAACTTGATTATTGATGGTGAATATGAAGAAGATGAAGTTAATGGGGAGTTTACTAAAGTGCCACAAGGATGAAAACAAATCATGGATATCATGTATATTAAGAGGAATCATTTATTTATTTTCATTCACTTATAATCAAAGAGGATAAATACCATGAAAACTATGGTATTAACTTGTTTATTCATTAAGTTAGAACCTTTTAATAATGTTGTTTTTATACTTTTAGATGAGGAAGTTTCATATGATGATGAAATGTTTTGATCATCATGTTCACTTTAAGATGCTTGGAAGGACTTAATACAATATAGTTAAATATTTACAAATTGAATGCTTTGTTAATTTGATTATGTGTCAAATGTAATGGAAATTAGGTAGATTAAATGCTTTGAGTGGTTTTTTATTGGATGTTTTTTTATGTCAATGTAATGCAGGAGCATAAACCCCTAGTCTATCATCATTGCCTGGACCTAAGGGATCTTGAAATTTCGACATGGGAGTGAAATCCCTCAATTTGAATTTTATATACACTAGAAACTTCTCATGTAAAGGCAAGTGTCCATGTTCTCAAAGGTATCTAGGTTGTTAAGGGAATTTGATGAGTTAGCATTATTCACCATGAGGCACATTCTAAAAGAGCCAAATAATTAGGCTAATATATTTTTTGACTTCTAGAAGAGGGATATCTATAAAACAACCCCCATAATGTAATGGATATTTTTTTTTGTTAAGTTTGTATATTAGGAAGTAGTGTAGAAGATAGAGAATAAGGAGAATAGAAAGGAACATAGGATAGAGGAATAACCAAGAGATATGTGAAGGTCCAAAGAGGTTAGAGAGAGAGGAAGTGGGCTGATTTCTATTGAATTAGGCTAACTTGTACAAATTTGTGTGTTAATGAACTATGTGTGAAATTATCCTCCAAGTTGGTTTCATATCTATGTGTTATAACTAGTAAATCGTTCCTTGTGAATGTTATGAATGTGTAAATCCTTATTCTAGTGTTGGGGTCTACTCTAGACTATGTGTGTATCTTCTAGACTATGTATGAAAATTGTCAAGCCCCCATAGACAAGCAGAGGGATGTGTGTTACTCCTTTGAGCCTGCATAACTAATTTTTAGTGAATATAACTCGGGGAGCCTTCTTGGTTGTAACATGATTTGAGTGAAAATATTAGCCTAGGAAATGTGACGTGAATTAAAAAACAAGAGGAGCACAAGAACCAATGTGTTAAACATCGGTGGGAGACCGATTAGTCGATAACCCAGATAACAGAGAAAATGTGTCCCCATTCATGTCCGTTGGGGACTCAATCAAGTGTTGAATGATGTTTCCAACATTGAACCAATAGTGGTCTATTAGCTTCTCAATTCTTCTGGTTATTAAGACTTTTTTTTAAGTTCAAAGGTTGCAAATCTTCATTTGACGGGCCTGATAGATCGAAAAATTTCTCATCATCTATAGTTTTGGGAATTGAGACAACATGGAAATAATGATAGTGGAGCGACCGATACCTAGTGGGGGATGAGAATTGAGATGATGTTAGGTTAACGTCTATTGATATTGTAATTTTTTCGAAATGAAGTGTTGGGACCAAGTGGTGGGCTAAGACCCAACATAACGTCTTGTTAGAAAGTGTTTTCATTGACATTGCGTTCATTGATGTCAAAGGTTTTCATTAATGTCAAAGGTATCGTCATGGAGATTGTTAGAAAGTGTTTTTATTGTGTATCGACAACCATTTTAAAGGAGTGGAAAACCTTAGACTTTTCCAAGAAGATTGGTGAAGTAGATTGGTGAATAATAGTGGTGAATAAGATTGGTTAAGGAGTAGATACTTTGGAGTCATTTTCAGTACAAAATATTAGATATAATGCAGCTATAAATGACATAGATGGATAGTGCTAGGAAAGAGTTTTCCAATAGTTTATTGAAGTCTAAAAAATGCTTCTTGGATCAAAAGATATGGTTGGTCAAATTTCTAAGGTTAAAATTCAAATTTTGGCATTTGGCCATGGGCCCCATAGTTTAGTCAGCATGCAAATGTGGCAAGTGCAGCCACATAGGTAACAAGATAAACCAATGAAAATCAAGAAAGACAACACAAGTCTTTCCCAGGACATGTAATCTTGGTAAATAAATCCTGGAATTCCAAAGGGAGCACATGATAAAACTTCTGAGGTGATGAGGCACCAAGAGGATGTGGCCAGAAGACGTAGCAAAAAATGATTAGTAAAATTCAGCAGGAGGTGGTACCACCTTCACACGTAACTCTAGTGGTTTCTCCCTAGAGGGATCTAAAGGAGCTCTATGTTTTATTGTTGGGTAGGCGACACCGGGGGGAATGACAAAGTTGTCATCAGGTGAAACAAAATTCTCCTCCCAAAATTTAAAAATTTAATAAACAAATCAATGAAAAATCAAAGGCCTCGGACTCTGTCACCACTGTACATAGATGGATTAACATGGAGAGCAAGTTGGAGCTTGTATTTTAGGTGACGTATCTCCTTCCAATAGTATTTGACAAATCAAGGGTAGTAGCTCCTTTCCATTGTAGTTTATAAATCAAGGATAGTAGTTCCTTTCAGTGGTGCTTGATAAATTGGGTAGTGGTAGCCTCATTCAGGTGGCAACTTGAGAAACCTACAAGTAGAAGGTTGTAGGGAAGTGATGTAATAGCAAGTTGTAGCTTGTCTCTACAACATAAATAAAGAAGAAGATTGTTGTCTTTATATGTTGGATGTGTATGATAATGATTATGTTATTATGTGTTTCACATGACTTATTTATGATGTTTATAACATGAATGGCTGTTAAATAGATTGAAAAGATTAAGTTGGACATAGTTATATAATTTGGTCACACCATTGATTCATCCCCCTCCCAGTAGTGTCTTAGTTTCTAACAATTGGCATAAGATTTTAGTTACTACAAGATCATTTTAATAGTTGGAAGAAATACCAAGGACTATAGCAAACCAGGAAGGGGGATTCACCAATAAGGCACCTATGTTCAATGGAACAAACTATATTTTTTTGGAAACTAACGATCGAAAACTATATTCAATCTCTTGGTGTTGATGTATGGGACACAATGGAAGAATAATATCAAAAGCCTCTAGCCATGATTACTAGAGATCATACGATGGATTTCACATGTAATGCCAAGGATATGAATGTTGTACTCGTTGACCTACCTGAATTAGAATTGTCAGGGTCATGGACTGCTCTACTACAAAAGAAATATGGGACAAGATGAGAAGCTACTATGAAGGTGATAACAAGAAATCCAAACTTCAAGGTTTTAGAATGAAATTTTATTCTTTGAAGATGCATGATGATGAAAATATTGCTAAATACTTTCTTAGAGTTGATGAAGTTGTGAATACAATAATAAGTCTTGATGTAGATCTAAAAGAGCCAATAGTAGGCCAAAATTTGTTTTGATATCTTCCTGAGAGATTTCATCCTAAATTTTCAGCCATTGAGGACATGACAAATCTCAAATGTCTCACATTGGATCAACTACTTGGCAATCTTAGTGCCTATGACATGAGAATTTCTAGTGGAAAGTCTTTAGAAAAGGATCCAGTCTTCAAATAATAGAAAAAGCCTGAGGAAGAGCATAATGACTCATGTTGTGAACCAGATGAAGAGGAATCTAAGTTTGTGATAAATCTCAAGAGAGGCTTGGGAAAGTACAAGGTAAGCTACCTTTTAAGTGCTTTAATTTTGGTAAAGTAGGTCACTTTGCTTCTAAATGTCTAGAAAAGAAGAAGAATGAATACAACCTTAGAGAGGAATTTAGAAAAATGCAAAAGGACAAAAAGAATTCTAACAAGAAATTTTTTTTCATCCAAGACTCCAACTCCTCTCAGAGTGAAGAAATCCAATCATCGGATGAGGACATAACTCATGAAATCTCAAAAGAATTTATGCTCATGGCCATAACAAATCTCGAAGTAGAAGTTGTTGACTCTAATGGAGAAGAGGTTGAAGGGTACTTAGAAGGAGAGTTGATCAATTCTCTTGAGGAAATTCAAAGGTTGAGAAATAAAATAAAACACCAAAGGAATTGTTGACCAAAGACAAAGTTGAAGCAATAGAATCCTTGCTCTTGCAAATTTAAGAAGGAAAGAAGATCCAAGAAACTATGAATCAACACCTTAATGAGAAGAATCAGGAATGTGAAAGTCTTGAAGGAGAAATTTTTCTCTGAGGAAAGAGCTTGAAAAGCTAAAACCCAACTAAGCTTTAATAACAAAAATTTGAAAAGGGATTGTTAGTTTAAATTAACTTCTTGAAACACAAAGAGTTTTGAATAATAGAGAAGGTCTTATATTTGAGGTCAAGTCAACCTCAATAGTTCATATAAAGGGAAATAAAGCCATTACTTTTGTGCAAGCAATAAAAATGCAAAAAATCTAACAACCAAAGTTGACCCAATGCAACAACATAGAGAAAAAGGGAGCACATAGTCAAATTTGCAGCCATAAGAAAATCAATAGTTGCAAAATAAAAGGAGAAACTCGACTCAGTAGAAGTATAATAACATAGGAGAGTAAATTGAATTCCTCATTAGAGAAGTTTAGGTCACAGACAAGCTCTAATATCTCAAAGAAAATCAACCAACCTTAGTAATAAACCTTTCAAAAATCATTTTTCTGTCAGGTATGAGCACATCTTTCTAGGCTATTGTTTTGCATATATTATTTATGGGCACAAGGCAACAAGTTGTAGGGTGAATATATCATTTAGATAACTCAGGGCATGAAGAAGAAATTTCAATACAAATAACCAATTTTTCATGCAAAGGATGAGCATACCCATGTATAGTAATTTGTTTCACCCTTTGAATAACTTGTTTCAATTCTACGTATGTCAAAACTATGGCCACAAAGTAGTTGAATGCATATTTAGATATAAAAGGTCTACTCTAGAAATCAAGAAAATAGATCAATAATCAAAATTGTGGAAGAAAAAGGGAGATAATATACTCATCATGTGCATATCCCTTGCCCCACTTCATTGAAGAGAAGAGTACGGATTTAAGAGAATCCAAAAGGACATAAGCAAGGAGCAAAAAGGAACACGCCAAATAATGCATCTGAAGGTTTAAGGGAAGTATGCCCCTTTTATTTTCTTTAGTTTATAAAGTTGTTGATGTAGACTACTATTGCTAAGTATTGAAATTGTTTCTAGATGACTTGAATAGTATGTTGACATTGATTATGGGTATATTTGTGTGACAACCCTCATATGTGTTAATTTTAGTTGTATCTGAGGTGTTATGTTGTTGAAGATAGAGCTCATGTTGATTTAATGGGATTGCTAGATCAGGAATGTTAGACTCAGTATAGTTGGTGTTAACTAAACAAAGATTTTGATGATTGTTTGATATTATAGTTTACTTGTCTCATGCCAAGTGTGTTTACAAGTATTTTTATTGTACTTACAAACTATTTCATTAACAATTGGGAACTAATTTGAGAAGAGATCAAACATCGGTGAAAAGAGAAAATAATACAATAGAAGGTGATTGTTTGCAGACTATTAATGCCATAGAGATAGCATGACCGCAAGGAGAGAATAATCAATTAATGACTGGTATCAATGGTATCAATTAACAATTGGTATCAATTATATACTACTATTAAGGATAAGTATGCAAGTCAGAAATTTATGGAAGTTGTTTATGTTGCTTGATTGATGATTTATATATTGTTGATGTCACCCTATACTATGTCAAGATTAGTGTGATTGGATGAAGCAATTTCATGATAAACTCACTATAATATGTGGCTACACATAGAATATGCTAGAGACAAAGCTACTTCTATTTGTAGCTGAATGCTAACAGTTTGTTTTATGTTTTTCTACTCTTCCTGTTGAAGTCTGGTATATGGTGATGTTTGTATGAGTATGTTGCCATTAGTTCTCTGTCAAGTGAAGTGTCATAGTGGAGAGTTTTTTAGCAAGTGAGAGTATGTTTTCATAGTTTTCATATGGGATAATTGTTTTAAATAGGCATGCATTGGTGAGAGTCACTTTATGTTTGTCATATTAGTCTTGCCCTGTACTTTGTTGTTCCTATGAATTAGTAAAGTTGATAGTGTCATTCATGTATAGGATAGATGTTTATTGGTTCTAAATGTCATATTCATGTGTTCAGGAGGAGTAGCATCATCATGAATGTAAGCCTAGATGATACTTAGACCAAAATGCATGGGTTTTCTCATGGCTCGGTTGTAAATGTATGAGTTGCTTGAGAGCCCTCTTGACTACTTGAGGAACATGGTATTGGGAGTGATTACTCACTCTCCTTTCAACTAAATATTCTCCACAAAACAAAAGGGAAGATGATTAAAGCATATTAGAGATACCTAAATTTTTCAACATAAGAAGATGTAGTTGATAGGTCCATAGGATTAGAATAATATGGGGAGATTAGATACAGGGGGAGTATCCTATCCATTGATGTTTTGTTTTGACCGAAGAAAAAATGAATGCACAATATGTGACAGAATGTTGTGTTAACCTTTTTCGTTGATGTCAAAGGGGGAGAATTAAGAACAACATTGCATAAAGATTATTGGGAGAAATAAGCACAAACATTAATTGCATGTTGCATGGAGAATAAGAAAACATTGAAGTATATTTTCTTGAGAAAGGATAATGAATAGTTCAACAAAGCATTGTTGAGTTTGTTTCTCTAATTTCTATGAATGATTCTTAGATGCTCCTCTTCCATGGTTGGTATGATGATGGGAAACAATGTTTAATGTTTCCATCAATGACAAAGGATGATATTGTTAGAAAGTGTTGTCACTGATGTCAAAGGTGTTCGTTGACATCAAAGGTAGTATCATGGAGATTTTTAGAAAGTGTTGTTACTGTGGATGGACAAGCATTTCAAAGGAGTGGAAATGCTCACATGTTTCCAAGCAGGTTGGTGAACAATAGTGGTGAAGCAAATTGGTTGATGACCAAAGACTCTGGAGTAATTTTCAGTACAAAAGGTTAGATCAAATGCACTTGAAAATGACGTATATGGATAGTTCTTAGGAAGATATTTCCAGCATTATATTGAAGTCAAAAAAAGGTTTCATGGATCAAAATAGATGTCTAGTTAACGTTCTAAGTTCAAAAGTCAAATTTTCGTGTTTGGCCATGGGCCCCATAGCTGAGTTAACATGCAGAGATGGCAAGTGTAACCACATGGGCATGAAGGTGGACCAATGAAATCTTAGTAAGGATAGCATGGATCCCACCCAGGACACATAATCTTAGTAAATAAATCCTATGAATTCCAAAGGGAGTGCATGTGAAAAGTCCCGAGGTGATGAGGCGTCAGAAGGATGTGGCTGGAAAACACAACTAAAGGTGATTGATGTAGTTTAGTAGAAGGTGGGGCCACTTTTACATGTAAACCTAGTGGTATATCCCTAGTCGGATGAAAATAATCTCCACATTTTATTTTCGGAGAGACAATGCTAGGGAGATGGAAAAGTCCCTGTTAGGTGTAGCGAAATTCCTATCCCAACCTTTAAAATATTAATAAAGAAATTAACAGAAAATCAAATTCCTTATACCCCTCACTGCCCTACATAGATGGTTCAACATGGCCAACAAGTTGGATCTTGCATCTCAAGGGTTGTAGATCCTTCTAATAGTGGTTGATAAATCATATTTAGTAGCTCCTTTTAGTGGCAGCTGATAAATCAGGGGTAGTAGCTCCTTTTAGTGGTAGCTGAGAAATTAGGGAGTGGTAGCTTCCTTCAGGGGGAGCTTGAGAAAACTACAAGTAGAATCTTATAGGGAAGTGATATAATAAAAATTTGTATCTTTTCTCTGCAAAAGGAATAAAGAAGAAGATCAATATCTTTATGTGTTGCATATGTGTATGATAATGTTTATGTTGTTATGCATTTCATATGATTGATTTACGATTATTCTTACATGAATGATTATCGAATATATTGAAAAGTTTGATTTATAAATAGTTGTATAATTTGGTTGCACTACTGGTTCACCCCCTCTCTCAGTAGTGTCTTGGTTTTTAACACATCTCTCATACTAGACTTTTTGGCAAGTGTAGTATAAGTAAACAAGCCAAGACTGAGGCATGGCCACAAGGGGCTTGTTAAGAAATGAGAAAGTGAATATCAAGTAATGGAAAGTGCCATCAATTTGAATTTCAAGCATCGGGTCGAAGTCTGTGAACAAGGCACTATAACATTCTGAGGCCAACATGTAGGGAGTCAAAAAGGCCATAGCACCTACAAGTTCAAGCCCAAGGATATAAGATCTTGGTCATATGTTTAGGAGGTGGCTTGTGTGAATATAATTCATTGAAACTCTCATAAGGAGATAGTGATAGTGCATGTTTACACATTTGTTGATTTAGTGACTCCCATGAGGAATTAACAAAGGCGCTAACGAGCAATGTACCATGGAGAGAGAAAATTATGACTCCTCTGATAAGTCCAAAGGAAAGCAAAAAGCATTGTGTTGTGGAGTTTGTGACCCCTTTGTGCTATCAAGGTAAGAGAACAATATTGTTGCATTGTGGTTCAATAACCATAGTGCTCAATTAGGATGGTGAACCAATTTGGGCCAAGGCTATATAATCGGCATAGCTTGGAGAAAAATAATTGGCAGTAGTATAGCTATTTGTTTCCATCAAAGTGGTATCAGAGAAAAGAGAAATCATAGTGAGAAATCATATCAAAGGGATATTATAAAATTATGGCGTTGTTGTAGGAGAGAAAGATATCAAAGAAAGGTAAAGAGAACTATTGGTAGCATTTAAAGGAGACCAATGCAAGAGGAAAGAGTTCTTGAAGCCATTAAAAAAATGTATGAAATTTTGAAAGGGAGCATACAGGGACAAAAGAATTGAATGAAACACAAAAGTAACTCATTTTTCTAGTTTAATAATAAATTTGAGTGTGTGGGGAGGTTGGAGCGAGAGGGATTCTCTTTCACCTCGACGAAGAAAAAAAGTATCAATTCACTTAGGCATTAGGTGTTACTACAAACAATCAAGCTGAGTATCTAGCCTTGTGGCAGGGTCTAGATCTAACACTCTCCAGAGGTATTTGTCATCTGTCAATCTATGGAGATTCTAATATTCTTATTCAACAAGTGTCTAAATGCAAAAAGAATAGGGAGCAATTTATTCCTAAATTCTTCATCGAATTAAGTTGTTGGTGGAAAAATTTGGCTCAGTTTTATTTTATCATATAAGAAAAAACCTAAATGAGGTTGTGGATTCCCTAGCTAATTAGGGCACACAAATGGCGAAAGAAAAAATAAAGACTGATATTGAGACCATAACAACCAAAGACATACTATAAAAATGATAAGTCTAGTTAAATTGGTTAATAACTCGGGGCAAGAAAAATGGGGGACAAGGATATAGATTAATGCATTTAATTCCATAGTGCATAATCAAGTAGACATTCTCAAATATCTGCAGTGAAGGCTTTGGAAAGATAAGGAGACTCGCAACAATCTTGATAGGTGGGAAGAAATTGTCCCTATAGAAAGGACATGGGATATATGGAGTAATGTGGATAAGGAAGTTATAATAGGTTGTATGTATGAAATTTCATTTTGTAATATCAATATTCAAGATGAAGGAGGCAATATCATTGATTTCTAGAGGATCCATCTTATTTTCATTATGGACTCTACAAGTGGTGCTTTGTTGATGCATGTTGCCACTAATGAGGAATGGAATGAGATTGAAGCACATTTGGAAAGTGGGATGTATATATAGGAAGTCTAGGGTTTCCATATATTGGTGAATGCAAATTAAGGAGATGCATTAGCCAAACCCACCTTTGTTTCTAGAGTTGGCTTAACATGATGGAGAATTATCTAAGAGGCAATGAGGAGGACTTTAGCCCAACCCTTGCAAGAATGGCAGAATTACTTGAGTCCATCATTTCCTTAATTTCATGTCATGCGTAGTTCTTGTTGACAAGAGTGAGGGCTCAAAATAATTTGATGGCTCGTTGAATGAGTTTGTTAGAAATTAAAATTTATAAGCTCTAGTTGGCCATTGAGATTCATCTATAATTTATCTAGGACAAAGAATTAAAGGTATTACAGACTCATGTGCATGGATGCGCTTATGTTACTTTATGCAATGGATCTACAAGAATTAAAAATACATAGACATTGAGGTAGTTAGAGAAAACATAACAGGAAAACATGTAATACAACAAGGTTAATAAGGAGTTCACCCAATACTCTTGGGTTGCGTCTCCTAGTCCAGCTTTTAGTGGTGGCCTCTCTATTATGTTTTCAAATCAGAGTTTCTTTACAACAATGAGCTCAATTTGAGTCTCACTCAATAGATATGAATCAGTAGGATTTGAGTACATGGATTCTCCTTACTGGTACTTGACCTCTACTGGTCACAGTAGTATGAGCGTAATATGAAACTCATACATGACATGCCTATGTCGAGGAGATTGCTTGAACCTCTCAAGCTTTCTCTGGAGTGCATAGATTCTCTGACTCTCTCTGGCTCTGTCTGGCTCGATGTTGCCCTCAAGCCAGCTCAACTTCTTCTCTCTGTTATCTGCTCTTAGCTTTCTGCATCTAACTAACTCCTCTGTATGTGTGTGTGTGTGTGTCCTCTGCTTCTATCAGTTCATGGCTTTAAAGCCAATTTGCTTTTTGTCGGTTCATTTCCGCTTCTCGGCATTCTAGTTTTCCTTCCTCTGTCCATTTGAACTCCCCTGTTCTGCGTCATCATCACTGGGTAACGCTTCACAGGGAGGTGGCCACCTATTCTGCAACAGGTGAGTGTGTCAGGTTCCTTGGACACATTTGAATGGTTGTTATTTCCATTTTCTCCAAGATACCCGCGAAACACGAATCTTCTACCAACTCATCGTCCATGTTGGACTTCAAATCCCATATAATCTTGCTTCACAACCTTGTCAAATCTGGTCATTTATCGAGACACACCTTTACCGTTGATCTGGGCCTCCTAGACCCTATCGTTGTTGTTCATATTGGGCGGGTAAGTAGCATGACGTTTACCCATCCGATATGAGCGATTTTCTCTCTCTTCCATCAGATGTGTGTCACTCAGTGTGTGGCATCAAGCGAGACTCGGTCAAAACTTTTTATCACCTCGAGGTCTTCTGATATCCTGCCGGTTTTGTGGAATCCACATAACCGAATTTATTACTTTTCTGCATTTCATAGCCACTTCAGGTCCGGGAACTTCGGGGCTTTCGTTCACTGAGGGGGACGCCCTGCGATATGCGATTAGTTCTAATCGTGTATCAGAAACCACCCCCGTTTCTTGAATTAGCCTCTGGTTTTTCCAATTTGCACTAGTGCATGTTACCATGGGCCAATGGTCTGCATGCTCAATTGAGGGTCCTCGTTGCTCCGTGATGATCACAATTGCAATTGTCACGAGGATTCCTTCTGATAGCTTGATTTTCTAAGACTTGAATATGTTTGGCATAATTTGAACGAGTTTATGAAAACTTAGAGAGTGTTTAGGATTCAATTCAGATCACGACCTTCCTACTGAAAAAGATTTTAGACCACCAAAAGTTTATTTTTAAGCATCAATCAGGAGAGGGTATTGATTCCTTGCTTGCCCAATTTCTATCCATTTCGCACTGCTTGGCTTTGAACCTTGGAGTCCAATCTTGAGGTACTCAACACCCCCTCTACACGTAGTTCTCACCTTCCTGTCCAGAACTGTATCTTCCTGCAATTCAATAAGATATTCAGGCAACAAATCATCAATAGAAGGAAATTGACTCTGCTCTTCGGGATCTTCAATTAATGAGGGTTCAAATAATCTCAAGTTGTCTGCATTAACCACTGAGTATATGTGCATGTAAGCTGGTAAATCAAGGCGAAAAGCATTCTCACCAATTTACTCAAGTATCTTGAAAGGTCCATACCTTATTGGCGTCAGCTTCTTACCTTCACCTTGCATTTGGTCTTTGCTGATATACAACTAGACTTGATCACCAACTTGGAAACTATGCTCCATCCAATGCTTGTCATGCCTTGCCTTGTACTTGGCTTGGCTCTTTTCCAGCTATTCCTGTACTTCCTGGTGAATCTCTTGGATTTGTTCGATGAACTTGGTTTCCTTGTCCACATCACTGTGTCTATCAACCGCTATGTCTTTACCAAAGACAAAATACAAGGGAGAGCTTGGTGTGAAACCAAAACAGGTCTCAAAATGAAATCTCTGTGTAGAAGAATGTTTAGCTCAGTTGTAAGCATGCTGCACATAACATAAATGTTCATTCCAAAGCCTGGGATGCTTGCTGCAATAGCCTATGAGCAACTGGATCACTATCTTGTTGACTACTTCTGTTTGGCCATCTGTTTGTGGATGAAAAGTTATGCTCTTCTTCAACCTGGTGTCCATCAATTCCCACAAACTTGACCAAACTTTTCCAATAAATCAGGTATCTCGATTGGATATAATGGAAGTGGGTAATCCAAAATGAACCCATACATGCTGAAAGAACAACTTTGCAGTTTCTTCAGCTATAATCTATTTGTTACAAGGTATCAAAATACACATTTTGCTGAACCTATCCACAACAACATATAAATAGTCATGACCTTTCCTAGATTTAGGCAGTCCTCCAACAAATTCCATGGAAACACTTTCCTAAGTATGAGAAGGAACTTTTAGTGGAGTGTACAAGCCTAGTTTTCTATTGTTGGGCTTTCTTTTAGCACACATGGTACACCCTCTTACATATCTAGAAATTGTCTCATTCATTTTTGGCCAATAACAAAACCTTTGCAGTTGTGCAACTGTTTTACTTACACCAAAGTGACCTGATATTAGAGAAGTGCGTGCCTCTCAAATTATCTTTACTCTTTCAGTTTGTGTAATGCATAGCTTCCCAAAATGATACAAGAGTTGGTCCTTAACATGATAATCCAATTCTTCTACTTGTTTACCATGACTTAAAGTTGCATATACATCTTTAAAATCTATATCTTGAGCATACTGTTCAATGTAGCTTTCATGCCATACTGAATTATGCTTAAGTATAGTGAATGCATTTATGATTGGTCTGGACAACATATCTGCAAATTTATTGTGTATGCCCTTTTTATACACGCTGACTAGGTGAAACTGTTGTAAAAAACCCATCCATCTATAATGTCTTGATTGCTGCAACTTAGTTTGGGAGTGTAAATATTGAAGTGGTTGATGATCAGTATGTATAACTGTCTCTTTGCCCATTAAGTACTGTTTCCACTTTCTCACACCCTGTACTAATGCATATAATTCTTTATCATATGTGGGATAGTTAACTACTGTAGAATTAAATGTCTCATAATGATAACATATGGGTTTACCGTGCTGCATCAAAGATGCTCCCATGGCCTAATCGTTGGCATCTATTTCAATCTCAAATGGTCTTTGAAGATCGGGCAGTGCTAGTACTGGTGCTATACTAATCTTTTCTTTCAAGGTTTTGAAGGCTTTCTACTATTTTCCTCCCCATTGAAACACCTTGTTCAATCCTATTAAAGCATGTAAGGGAGCTACAATTAAGGAAAAGTTAGAAATAAACTTTCTCCAATATTGTGCTGCTCCTAAGAAGCTTCTAACTTTGGTAGCAGATTTGGGTTTAGGTCAGTTTACAATGACTGCAACCTTAGAGGGATCTATCTTCAATTCACTACCCCCTACAATATGACCCAAATAATTCAAGGATGTTTTTCCAAATTCACATTTTGAGAGCTTAACATAATGATTTTCTTTTTTCAAAAAATCTAGGGTCTCCTTAACATGCTTTAAATGTTCTTCCCATGTTTTACTAAATATAGGAATGTCATCCAAATATACAATGACAAAATCGTCAAGAAAATGTCTGAGTACATCATTCATTACTCTCATGAAAGTAGCAGGAGCATTAGTTAAGCCAAAAGGCATAACCAACCACTCATACAATCCTACTTTGTTTCGAAAGCAGTCTTCCATGCATCTTGCTCTACAACTCTGACTTGATGATAGCCACTATGCAAGTCCAACTTGGAAAAATAAACAACTTCCTTTAATTGATCCAATAGGTCATCTATGCGAGGAAGGGGATAACGATTTTTTATCGTTATCTTATTCAGTGCTCGGTAATCAATGCACATTCTCCATGAGCTATCTTTCTTTCTCACCAAGACAATTGGAGACCCACATGGTGATGTGTTAGGTCTGATGAGCCCCTTCTCGAGAAGCTCCTGTACCTGCTTCTTGATTTTTGTATTCTCTAAAGCAGACAACCTGTACATTCCGATGTTAGGCAATGGAGCATCTTGCTGCAAATTAATATCAGGTACTATTTCCTTTTTGGGTTGCAGACCTTTAGGTTCTTGAAACAGTATATCATATTTTGAAATAGCTTTTTCTAAATCAACTTGTTGTTTACCATCACAACCCTCAAATACATTGGTTTTATCAGGTTTCTTTTCCTTCACAATCATCAATAAAAATTGTTTGCATGAATTTACAATTATTTTCATCTGCCTTGAGTTTATGAGAGTATAATTATTCTTGATTTTATGAGCTCTTACAATATATTTGATTCCATCTTTAACAAGTTGATACTTGTTCTCATCTCTATAGAAAATAGCTTTTCTATCATACAAGTAAGGACTTCCTAAAGCAAATCCACATATATCCAAAGGAACTATATCTAACTCAACCTCATCTACAAATGTTGATCCAAAAGAAAACCTAAGTTTATATTGTCTAGTCACTTGTAGTTGTGCTTTATCACATAACCAACCTAATGGATATGGCTTTTTGTGAGGTGTGGTTAGTAATCCCAACTTCTTTACGATTTCTTCAAAAAATAAATTTACTTGTGAGCCACTATCAAACAAAGTATCAATTGTTTGATGCTTGGAAATAACTCCAATATGAAAAAGCTCATGTTTTTTCCTCTCATTTTCTTCATTATCAGTAGATTGTGCAGAATTACTAGTAGATGCTTCAAAATTTTTACCTTTTATACCTGTGGCTATGATTGTTGTTTCATCTCTTGAGTCTGACCCCAAATCCTTTTGAATAGTTGTAGCAGTCTTCTTCTTCTTTCCCTCGAACTTCTTGGGTCTCAGCTACGGATGTAAGATCCAATAGTGTTCATCATCATGCCTACCCTTCTTACAGTGAGTGCATGAAGACTTGGTCTTTTGTATAGTATTGGCCTTCCTCTCTTTCCATTTCTGTTTTCTCTTTTCCTTTATTTTGCTTGCCATGGGTTTTGATGATCCCCCAACTTCTGGGTTCACATTCTTTCCTCTAGCTTCTAGATGTGTAGCCTGAATAGATACCTCATCTATGCTAGTGGGATTAAACATGAGAATAGTGTGCCTTAAGTAGCTGTGTAGACCACCTATATACTTCAGTAGAGTTTCAGGTGAGTCTAAAGAAATTTCTAGAATAAAAGCTCTTTTCCTAAATTCTTGAGTGTAACTTTGTACACTTTTCCCTTTTAATTGGGGAAGAGTTGGCTAGCTCATCATGGCTTGTTGCATATAGGCTAGTGGATAGAATTTATTTTTAATTGCATAAACAAATTCACTCCAGACAGAAAGAATTTTACCATGTTTCTTCATGTCAGCTTGTGTCCTGCCTTCCCACCATACTAAGGCAGTGCCTCCAAGGCATAGGCTGGCCAGCTGAATCTTACTCTTGTCTAAATCGATGCTCTTCACTCTACAATAAACATCAATCTATCTAATCCAATTATCCAACTTCTATGCATTCAACTCTCCATCATATATTGGTAAATCAAATTTAACATCTAATTTAATCAAAGATGTTTTCTTTTTGTTTCCAGGGCTACTAGGAGGTGTGGGAAGTTTTTCTTCTTTCCCTTTGCCTTTAGAGTGGTCATGGTGGAGAGATTCTTCTACTCCTTTATCTTGTTTGGAGTTTGATGAATCTTCAGCTCTACCTTTCTTAAATTCTTTATACATTTCCTCCACCATGGCTTTCATGGTCAAGAAACCATCCATGAACTCGGAGTCTGATTCCAAGGGATTTTCTTCTGACATTTTCCTCTTAGAGTGGACTCATCCAATTTCACGGTTAGCTTCAACCAACTCTCCTTCTCCTAATTTAAGCTTTGATCTAGTTAGCATTCAACAACAAAATCTAGCACAAGCTTGTCTAACCTTAGTAACCTAGAGCTCTGATACCATTTGATCTAGAATTTATCTAGGACAAAGAATTAAAGGTATTATAGACTCATGTGCATGGATGCGCCTATGTTACTTTATGCAATGGATCGATAAGATTGCAAAATACATAGACACTAAGGTAGTTAGAGAAAAGATAACAGGAAAACATGTAATACAAAAATTTTAATAAAGAGTTCACCCAATACTCCTCGGCTACGTCTCTTGGTCCAACTTCCAGTGGTGGTCTCTTTATTATGTTTTCAAAGCAGAGTTTATTTACAAAAGTGAGCTCAATTTGAGTCTCACTCAATAGATATGAATCAGTAGGATTTGACTACATAGACTCTCCTTACTAGTACTTGACCTCTACTGGTCACAGTAGTATGAGCCCAATCTAAAACTCATACATGACAGGCCTATGTTGAGGAGCTCGCTTGAACCTCTCAAGCTTTCTCTGGAGTGCATAGACTCTCTGACTCTCTCTGGCTCTATCTGGCTTGATGTTTCCCTTAGGTCAACTCGGCTTCTTCTCTATGTTCTATGCTCTTAGCTTTCTACGTTTAACTAACTCCTCTGTGTGTGTGTGTCCTCTGCTTCTGTCAGTTCATGGCTTTAAAGCCAGTCTGCTTTCTGTCGGTTCGTTTCTGCTTCCCGACATTCTGGTTTTCCTTCCTTTCTCCATTCAAACTCCCTTGTTCTGTGTCATCATCACTGTGTAATTCTTTACAGGGAGATGGCCACCTATTTTGCAACAGGTGAGTGTGTCAGGTTGCTTGGACACATTTGAACAGTTGTTATTTCCATTTGCTCCAAGATGCTCGCGAAACACGAATCTTCTGCCAACTCATCGTCCACGTCAAACTTCAAATCCCATGTAATATTTCTTTACAATCTTGTCAAATTTGGTCATTTATCGGGATGCACCCTCCAATTTTTGATATCGGCCCCCCAGATCCTATGGTCGTCATTCATATTGGGCAGGTAAGTAGCATGACGTTTACCCATCTGATGTGAGCAGTTTTCTCTCTCTTCCCCTAGATGCGTGTCACTCAGTCTGTGGCATCGGGCAGGACTCGGTCAAAAATGTTTACTGCCTCGAGGCCTTCCAACATCCTACCAGTTTTGTGGAATCCAGGGAACCAAATTTATTACTTTTCTACATTTCATAGCCATTTTGGGTCTGGGCACTTTGGGGCTTTCCTTCACTGAGGGGGACGCCCTACGATATGTGATTAGTTCTAATCGTGTATCAGAACCACCCCTGTTTCTTGAATTAGCTTCTGGTTTTGCCAATTTGCGCCAGCGCGCACTACCATGGGCCAAGAGTCTGCGCACTCAACCGAGGGTCCTTGTTGCTCCGCGCTGATCACAATTGCAATTGTCACGAGGATTCCTTCTGATAGCTTGATATTTCTAAGACTTGAATCTGTTTGGCATAATTTGAACAAGTTTATGAAAACTTAGAGAGTGTTTAGGATCCAATTCGGATCAGAGATGGTGGTGTTATGTTTGGATAACCCGCAAAGGGAAGAAGGAAAAGGTATTGAGGATGAGATTCTCCCAACAGACAGTGGCATTGAGAAGATGGAACACATGTTGCTTAATGGAGACCCCATCAAAGTCCACGATGGAGAGAGTAATTTCTAAGCATGTGCTTGAGAAGGCAACCTCGAGGAGGGTGTTGATGCAAAAGATGAAGCTCAGGGAAATGAGGTTCAAAACTCATTTACTCACAAGGCTCTTTGGTCCATGATCATGGATGGAGTTACCATCCAAAATTTTGGACAAATCTCAAAGATTACATAGTTATACTCCAGAAATATCCATCAACATAATGAATATATGTTTCTTTAAAAAATAATAATAATAAATCTAGGTGTATTTTGATAGGTGAAGGAAGGGACCTATGGAGGTTGAATGAGGATATAACACATAGGGGATCTATTACAAAAGAGAAGACAATTCCATCTAAGGAACAAAGATGGGGAGAATTTTCAAAGACAAGCAAAGAAGAATGATAGTTGAAGAATATTGCAACAATGTGAAGCGAGAACCTAAATGTTCTTGGAAGTGAAAATGTGATGAGATATGATAAGTAACTAGTCTTTGTTGTTTTCAAATTTACCTAATGTGGAAGTAGCATTAGAGGGAGAGAGATGTGTGGTAACCCTTACAATAGAGAAGAGGATAACAACTTCCAACTATGTTTGGGTAGAAGTGGTTGAGATAGCTCCACAATTATGAATGCGGGTATATTTGTCTAGAGGAAAGGAAAAGTGAAGCTCTTGAAAGTGAGTAGAGTGTAGAAGCCTAGAGGAGCAGGGGAAGCTCAAAAGGTTCCAGAGGAAGTAACTAGTGATGCTAAAATACCAAGTTAGAGGAGATAAGTTTAGTGAAATTTCTTGTCGAGGCTTTTTTGTAGCTCATGGTTGAACATGGAGAATCTCATAGGAAACAAGAAAGAGATGATGCCTGGTGATCATGACAAGGGTTCAAGTGAAATCCACAACAAAATAGAGAAATATGCCAAATAAAATGTCATAGTGAGAGAAAGGACCAGTCATGATGAAACTAATAGAGAAGTTGTTGAATTGAAGGAATAACTTATCATGCTAAGGATGATACTGCAGGAAAGTGAAGAAGACGAGAGATTTGGATGGATAATGTGGAAGTAGGTTAAATGGCCTATTATGAAATAATTTGCAAATAAAACCGAGAATGAAGTTGAGATACATGATGAGAGCCTGGTTGAAAGGAGAAGAACTCAGAGTAGTTAAGTGTGAATATAAGGAAGAGGATGTTCATTATTGTGAACCAAAGCAAGGATAAATCCTTGGATATGATTATGATATTGATGAAAAGCTTTATAAGAGTCTCATAGATTATTTTGAGAGTGAATATTAACACAAAGAATTAATGACAAAGGAATCATATGAGGCTACGAAGCATTATGTTTTTAAAACTGATATTTTGTGTATGGATGCAAATCACAAGAATGGTGAAGATGGAAATATATTTATCTTAAATATAGAGGAAGATGAGGGAGTGCCTTTCCAAAGCATAGATGAAGAAGAGTGCCCAAGTTTTGTTTTGAAGGGAGATTAGGTAGCATTACCTGGTAAACGTAATAAAAGAGAGACCCATACACAATTTAGAAATGCAACTATAGGATAGTGGTTGCAAGGACCTATTAGTGCAAAAGATAGGACAAAATTGGCTCATGAAGAAAAGATGAAGGAGAAGAAGGAAAACATTCCAAGGCAATGTTGATGGAATTTGATGAGGAGCTAAAATTTCTAGAGAGGTTGCTAAAAGAGTCTGCGAATGAAATTTTATTTCATTTAGAGGAAAAGGATGATGAAATGTACAATAAATGTCACCACAGGCTATGAAAGATGAAACACATGGAGGGATAACAAACTAAATTTTTGTAGGGAACCGTGAAGATGAGAAATCAAGCATTCTTATGATTTGTAATTTTTTTTTGGAAATGAATAATTGTTGTGGTATATATGTTTCATGTGCAAATGGAGGTTTTGAAGGTAAAAGGAAATTCTCCATGAAGCAACCATAGAAGAGGAAATAGAATTCCTTAAACACACTTGAAGAAATCATTGGAAAATTTTGGTGGATGTCATAAAAATTTTAAATTTTGAAGCTAAGCTAGAATGTGGTAGTGGCAGTAGTATCGATTAGTAGAAAAGTACATTTCATATTGAAATCAGGGAGATATACATGCTAATGAAGAAAATTCTTGAGGAGAGGCTTGAAAAGGTAATGGGGACAAACAACAACAAAATATGGTTGATTATAAGGGAATACATTAACAAAGAATGTGGAACGTTTCACAACAATGTTTGGAAACATGGATGACCAAGGATAGCTTCGACAAATAAACAACTACGGGAAGTTGAGGAGACAAAGTTAAGGAGGAAATTCAACCTTGGAACAAATTGCGTTGAAAAATTTCACACTAAGGCAATTGTAAACTAACAAAACAAAATTTTGGATACTAGAAGGTGTTAAGATGTAATACAAGATATATTATAAACTAACCACACATATGGGTGTTGGAAAATGGATAGTGGCAGCCATTAATATTATTTTTCTTAACGTTGATATTTTCTTGTGAATCTTATTTATCTTCTTTGTGTTCTTTAGTTAGATATTTTCATCAAACAATATCAAGAACAATAATAGCAACAATAGAGGACACACATATTAGGCTCTCAGCTAGGGAAAAACCCTTCCAAGGGGAAAACTCGAAAAATCTTCTCTTCTTAGAATCTGTTTCAAATGAGATATAAATACCTAAATGCTAAACCAAGTCCTTCTCCTAGCACCAAGTCAAACCTTCTTCAAGTCCTTCCTTGATTCTACACCAAAATACTACACATTGCAACTTCAACCTTCCAACTTCGATACTGCTTCTCAACATGCAACTTTGGCCCTATAACTTGGGCCTTGTAGCTTCCATGGAAACCCTAGATCAACCTCCTCTTGATACCTTCCTAGAGAAAGATAGCTCCTCCTTAGGTCAACAAGGTCTATACAAAGTATCCTTCCTACCAGCTACAAGATCCTACAATTCATCCTACTGCAACTCAGTCATGTAACTTCGACCTCTTTCTGGAGCCCAAAAAACCCTAGAATTTCACAAGTGTGAGAGAGATAGAGCCCCAAAACAAGATAGTTTTATCCTTCCTCCTTCTCTTGGACCTTGGCTCATCTTCCTCTAGCTTCCCAGTTACAGACCAAACTCCTTCCTTGATAGATCAAACTTGTGATATGAGTGAGTGCCAAATGAGGTCAAACTGCTCCTTTATATCACCTTCTCAACGGGGTTGAATTCCCTCTTTTAGGACAAATTCATGTTCTCAGGGCTAACTTGTACTTTTGGAGTTTCCAGGGCTTTCTAGACTAAAAAATAATTCTTTTTACAATTCATTTTTTCCTCGAAGGGTCTTATAAACATGATGTTGATTCCTTTGACTCATGAATCCTAAGACCTAAAAAACCCTAGAATCACGAATAACATGCTTTTACCTAGAAGACCATCGATAATGACCATGAAACCCTGCAAGCTTTAACAATAATAAATTTCTCTTTTCTTTTCTTGTTTTTTACATAGGATACATATTAAAATGAGTACAACAATTATGAAGATCAAAACTAGTTACATTTCTCCACAATAGGCAGTTAAAAAACCAAGTTTGGGATCCTGGAGGATTCAAAAATCAAAGGCACATGACTAGGAGGTCATGAAATTTTTCAAATTTGGGAGTCTCATGCAGGAGCATAAACCCCAAGTCTCTCATTATCACCCATTAGAATTTTCAAGGTAAAAACTGGGCCTCAAAACATAAATGTATAACAAAAATCAACTTTTAAAAAACCAATAGGATTCAATATGATGATGTCAACCATGGGTGATGATTCACCATTTTCAGAGTAAAAAGGTAAAAAGATAAAAAAATAAACTACTTTTTCAACTTGTATTTTTCAACTTAACTCCTTACTATTTAATCAAATTTTGAGTGGGTGCACTCGTTGGATGCAAAATTCATTTTTGCATCCAAGGAATAGCAATGTTTCCTACTTTCGATGCACCCTACTATTAGAAAAGTGTGAAATACATGAAAAAACATGAATGCACTCACATTTTTCATGTAGTAGTGTCCCTTGAAAGTATGCAACATGACTACTCATTGGATGCAAAATTAAACTCTGCATTCATTGAGAGCTGCTACTTGAAATTTTAGTCAAATGATAGGGAGATAAGTTGAAAATACAAGTTGAAAAAGTAGTTTTTATTTTTTCCCTTCAAAACTTGATGAGGTAATCTAACATTATTTTATTATTTCCACTATTATTTTATAATATTCCTTAGGAGTTCCATTTTAGTGTTGGAAATAATACTGAGAGGGTGGGTGAATCAGTATTATCACATCAATAAAACTTTTTCATTTCCATATTCAGATTCATATATGCTACTTCCACAACTTCTTATGATTCCGTTAGTTGATCCTTAATGAGTGCATTAGAACATTATCAACCATATTAACAGTAAACAGGTGCAGTAAAATAGAACAGATCATCACACATAAGCCACA
>APFE030264411.1:130059-143617 GCA_000404065.3 Pinus taeda
CCACATAAAAGGTAAAACTTCAACCTGTAAAAGGGAAGTCTCAACCTGTGATGGTTTAAGGATGACCAACAACTCTGGAATGCTTAATGCAATTCCTGGAACTCTTCCAAAACTGGCAAGAAGATGAAGTCTTATGCTAAAGGAAGTGTCCTCAATTTCCAACTGAAGGCATGTTCAGGCATCTTTGTCTCTGGCTACAACTCTGAAACTGGTGTGGCAGGTTGTGGCTCAGGCTCGCTTGATGTGGCTTTGAAGCTTGTAGATGACCATCATTTCCCCCCTGTCAGATACAAGGTGAGAAGATAGAGAAAACTCAACTGCAAGACTGTTCAATATTCTGGAACAAGTTCTGACATGTGTTTGGAATATCTTCTTGGCTGTTGATGCCCATTGCCAAGAAGCGATCCATCCTAGATGAATCTTTGTTCTTGCAGGACGTTTGTTGCTGAAGCATCTGTGTAAAGAATGGCTAGTTTTATGGCAGTGCTTACATGGATGAAGATCAAAACAGTGATCTTTCAGATGGCCAACTCGGTCACAGTGTTGGCATTTCACGATATTTTGTTGTTGTTGTTGCTGTGGAAGAGGAGCAGAGTCTGGAACAGCTGTAGCTGAACTGTCATGAGGAGCAGGTGAACTGTCATAAATGAATCCAGCACTCTGAAACTAAATGGGTTTTTAGTAGTCTGGAATATGAAAGGACAAGTCCTTGTCATATCCAAGACCGGTTCTGTGCTTATTGTGGACAAGCTGTTCCCAAGGTCTGATGATGGGCTTGGGAAGTGCAGATTGAGTTTCTGCATCTGCATGTAACCTTGCTGCTTTGTTTGGTACTAAATCTGAATGAACTGTAACATGCTGCTCATGGGTGGTTGTCTCAATGTTCTGAACAAAAACTGGTTCAGAATGGTGTCTATTTTGATGTAGCTCTTCTTGCTGTAGCTGTGATTCAAGCTGCAAAAAATAGATCTTTCCTCGTGCATTTTGCAAATAGGTTTGAATATTAGAAAGAGAATCCTTGCTAACTTTTACCATCCCATCAATACTGGAATGTATTAGGGTATTCAGTAACTCTAATACATCATCCATTCGATCCATTTCAAAACAATGCTTCAATTAACTTGTGGCAACTTAGAAGAAGAGCATCAATATTATACTACTCAGAGAAGCCTTTTCAAAATATCAAATCTAAAAGTTTGTCCGCAGTACCGTTGCAGATAGAAACAAGAACTTTGTCATCCCCTTGGACTTGAAAAATGGCAAATGTTGTAAAAGTGTTGATCAATAGTGGAATACAATTTTAGACATTGAGCTTATACATAAATGCACAATGCAATAATTCAGTGCACAGGAATCTTCCCTACACATTTACCTGTTTTGCATGAAAAGTATCTACATGACAGAATTCCCACTTTTCCTTAAGCTCACAAAAATTAATTCCTTCCTTGATTTGAAAACGTGGTGAACATCCATACAACCTTCATATGAGGGACAAATGTATATATAAGAGGTGCATGCATATTTATAACATAGTGCTGAAGATCATAGATGGAGTTCAATTAGGCTAAAGACCACAAATAGATCAAATATGTTGAAGGTCGCATACAAAGTTCAAATGTGAGAGCTGCATATATATTTAGAACACAGTGTCGAAGACCGTAGATGGAGTTAAAATATGTTGAAGACCACAGATGAAGCACAGAGCGAGTAACTGAAGCAGACAATATACTGAAGTGAATGATCACAGAGGTTTATTCACTATAGTGTCCTTTAATCCAGTGATACTTTGACCGATCAACACCGCAAAGTTTATACCCTTGGTCTGATTATGCAACATTTTCTCTGTCTCATCACCGTAGAGGTATATTTATGCAAGGGCCAAAGAGGTATCTAGCCTTGCTAGTTGCACAAGTATGTTTATGCGATACAAATGTATATATGTGAGAGCCACATATATATTCAGAACACAGTGCCAAAGACCACAGACATAGTTCAAATATGTTTAAGATTGCAGACAGATCAAATATTTCAAAGACCGCAGACAAAGTTCAAATATGTTTAAAATCTCAGACGAAGCGTAGAGCGAGTAACTGAAGAAGACGTCATACCGAAGTGTACCACTGTAGAGGTACCATGTTAAATTGAATTCTGCGATAGAACTTCATCCAAAAAACTCAAATTCAGAGAAATGACAACGATAATGTTTCCCTGCTCAGAGGAATAATTATCTCCGGATGTCAGACCCTATAGAGGGGCGGCCCACTTGCTCTCAAAGCCGTTACTACGCCTTCTGTCATATGTGCCCTTTACCCCATGCCATGAACTCCAATCACAGCTGTGAAAAGATTTTGCAGCGACCCAATTTTTCACAGTTATGTGAGCTCGGAATCTATTGTGTGAGAAGGGTTATGAGCCAGCTACTTGTAGAAATGGATGGTTTAAATCCAAGGATTGGTGTGACTGTGATTGCTGCGACCAATCGTCCAGATAACATAGATGCAGCACTGCTGCGTCCTGGACGTTTTGATCAGCTGGTATATGTTGGTCCGCCGAACCAAGCAGAGAGGAAAGAAATCTTTGATATTCACACGCGGAAGATGCCTTGTGGCTCTGATTTAACAACGCTTGAGCTTGCTTCTGTTACCGATGGGCATACTGGAGCTGATATTTCTTCTGTATGCCGTGAAGTAGCTATGGCGGCTCTGGAGGAGAACATTGACATTCAGGAGGTATCTATGCGTCATTTTAAATTTGCACTGTCTGGTTGTTGCACGGGAGCATAGCAGTGGTGAAATATCTCCTTAAATGCTTTGATATATAAGATGCTCTGACTGATATGACTTTGAATGCTTTTGAAAACTGCTTATATAAAACCCTTTGAAAACTGCTTAATACTCAAAACTGCCATCATAAATACATATCAATAGCACAACATTATACCGCCATTAAAATCATCTCTCTTGTCATTCTCAAACTTTCGGGACTCATAGTGAGAAAGAATACATCTCCACGTTGAGATGAATTAGGTTAAAGTCATATGGTTATCTTCATGCATAAACAAACTGCGCAATACTGAATCAAACTGCGCAAACCAGCTACCATACCATACAATTTTTTGTTTCCTCTCTGTACAAGAAAATGGGCAGCACCACGAGCTTGACAGCTCAAGCTAACCAAAATATTATTAAAACCAACGCATTCCCACCGAGATTTCAAATAACTCCAAAACTAAAATCAAAATTAATGATCAATCTCGTTACATGAGTAAAAAGGCATCGCGCCCACTACATCCAACAACGGGATCCAACAGATACTCGCCATTAAAATTTCTATAATACGTTCATAAATATTATAATATGCGAAGCGGAGGTGGGGCAGGTGACCCTGAGTTCCTGAATGTATCTAAGAGTAACGTGCTGCAAATCGACGTCAGGGCAGATTATTCAACGCTCAGGTGCATTCAAAATCAGAAACGCATCAACGCTTATGCCATTCATTATCAATGACTCATGAGGGCGCAGTCTCTGGCAGTCAGAGAGCAATGAAAAACGCTTATAGTGCAGTCAGTCCATGCAGAGGCAGAGCCAGGGAATCAATGTCAGAGTAGCACTCAGGACTGAGCAGCTCTAAGGACAGCAGGAGTTACAACTATTTCTGGGACCTGTGCGTTTCCTTCAGAAATTAGGTATGCAGCTTCAGGCAGGCAGGCCTGCAGCTTCAGGCAGGCAGGTAGGCCTTCTTCAGGTAATGAAGACTGGGCCAGCACTATTCAAGGCAACTCAGATCAGTTGCTCAGGGAAAACATGCCACTCATCATGGCTCTGATACCATGTTAAACAGACATGGTGAGGGAGAACAATTAGGAAAGATAAAGCATGCGATACATTTTTTATTAACAATCTGATATACATTTATAGTAAATTTGGTGACCGTTGGGATTCACATCCCAAGGTCTCTTGGACTGCTTTGTCCATTCGGCTTCCACGCTAACCCTTTAGGATTAGGTGTCCAACATATCTAGGGGTGAGATGACACAGATTGACAGGTAGCATGCAGTGGAGAGTCATGATGATGTAGGGGCATGAGTTCTTATGGAGGCGATGCATGGTTGGATTAACTACCCAACTAGTCATCGACATGAGGGGTACCAACACATGATTCCTTGCAGAGTATTGGCATATCTATGGTGTGAGGCACGTCGAGAGGTGGACACATCTGGATTACCCATACACATTGTTTGTCTGGTTTGATGGTCTTGCGACGGATGGTTGCTAGGATGGATATTTGTTGAGGAAGACAATCATTTAGAGTGGGGGAGTATGTCAAGCCCACGAGTCACAGATGTGATGTGTGACGAGTTGGGTGAGTGCTCCCAGGTATGTGTGACGAACCGAGTAAGTGATGGGTTAGCGGGTACGACGAGTCGGCGAGTGGGCACGTTGGTTGCGACATTTTGTTGTGATGATGGGACGAGTTGGAGAAGTGCAATGAGCTAGGGTGGTTGGTTAAAGATGACCGGGGCACGAGTGCGATGAGCCAAAAAAGGTGTCAAAAAACCGAGAATTGGAAATTCAGCTAAGTATGGTGAAGGTCACCTTATACTATGCAAGTTTGGCATGTGGACTCAACAGGGCAACGATGTGGGCAAGCTGACATTTTGGCATGCCCGAGTTGGCCAAATGGATAGGTCATCCTAGGCAGGCTGACCCACGAGTCATCCACAGGTGGGCGTATATACTAGCAGTCAAAGTGGATGGGAAGACATTCAACAAAGTCTTACAAGTCTAAGATAAGGCGAGCTAAGGTGATAAGAAAGCTGCAGTAGTTGGGTGCATAAGGCGAAGGACGAGGTGCAGGTGAGCACCCTGACCAAAGCACCAAGCCAAATTAAACAGGCTATTGAAGTGCCGAACAGGTCGGGCTACAAGCAGGTCGGGTGGGAAGACGAATCGTAGGTAGGTCACGCGGGTGGATGAGCCACAGGTGGGTAGGCAGGCGGGCAAACGAGTCGTAAGCAGGCCGATGGATGGACGAGCCACAGGCGGATAAGCAGGTGGGAAAACAGCATGGTAAGTGGGCGAGATGGTTAAGTGGGCACCACGACAAGCCGAGCAGGGCGACCTCCGGTTGGGTGGTGCGCCCACTAACAAGTTGAGCAAGTCGGGTAGGTGACCCGGGTGGGCAGTGCGCCCGCGGCAGGAGTGAACAGAGAAGTTCGGGCAGATAGGAAATGGGTGACATGACAGTCAAACGGGCGGGCAAACCGTGGGTGTGCGTTGGGTGGGAGACACGTCATAGGTGAGGCTGCACGGTGGTAAGTTCGGCAGGTGGTGTTGAACGAAGGTGGGCATATGAGCAGAACCATGAGTTTTGTTGAACGGTGAATGAAAGTTGGTGCAGAGGGTGACCCGGGTGTGGACGCCTCCACCTGGTTGTTGGGCAATCTGACCTGGTGAAGGGTGGGCACTCCGAATGATAGTTTTGGAAGGCTACACGGTTGTAGGTGAAAATTAACTGTTTTTGTGAGAAGGAAGTTGGGGTTCCTCTCCAAGAGCTAATTTTGTATAATTGAATTATTATCATTATTATTGTGGGCATACTCATCTCTAGGGAGTTGCCCCTCCCATTATATTTCCGTTGTGCATATGTGTAAAGTAATAATGATGATGAAAGATATGTAAATGAACGTTTCCGCTGTGCTTATGAATGTTTATACTTAGAAAGTGAAAAATAAACTAAGTATGGAATGTTGGGCATAGTACACACTTGAAAGTATTGGTGAAAAGAAATCGTTTTGTGGTGCCACACCCCCCTTCGTGCGGTTGAAAGACTACCGCCAGGGCAAGGGTGTGACACAGTGGCTGTCATGACTCCTTATTTGACTTCAACCCTTGGGTTCGATGCTGTTGCCTTAGGTGTGGTCATATTTTCACTCAGTTGATGTCGTTGGTGGGTTGCTGCTCTACATTCACATGTGGTGTGGTTTATTTTGGGCTTTGTGGCTTTGTTGATTTGCTCGTTGGGGTTCGTGTGGGGAGTTGAGGGAGCGGACTCGATTGTGGTTGTCTCCTGTCACAAATGCCTTTGTTTTGTGCCTCTTTACATGTTGGTCCTCTGTTACCACAATCATTCAATGATGCTTTGTATTATTTCCTACCTAAGTCATTTTGTTGTGGGTTTTTGTTGGGAAACTTTTTTCATGGAGGCCTCTATGCTCGTTTAGTTGGGGCCTACCTATTGGGCGAATTGTGCCCAGCTAATCATTTTGGGTTATACTTTTTATCGCCCTTTGGGGTTGTTTTTGGCTATATATTTTTATGTCCCCTTTGGGGTCGCTTTGGGCTATATTTTTTATGGTCCCTTCACGTTTTTTCATTGTCAGGCATGCGTGCCCTTTTTTTCTTATGTGGGTTGGCCTTTTGTTTGATTGAATGAACATATTAACCTCATGTGGGATTGAAGAAAATCTGAGGGAATGCACTACAGGTGCATATACAAAATGGTTTTCTTTTCTTTCTTTCAAATCCAATTTATTAATGAAAACACAAGTTTTTTTCTACGAAAAAAATGGATAGTTTCCATTTTTAAAGAACCTTGCTAATGGGAGTTCATGAGGTCAATTCTTCTTGATGTTCTTGGGGTTAGGCTCTGCCAAGGAGGCAACGAGAGGTGATCCCCTTGGGTGGATCTCTCTATGTAGTAACCACTAGGGATGGAATTTAATAGGAAAATTGCTTGTCATGAGGTGATTTGCTCGTCAAATACAATTAAAATTTTTCAAAACCTTCAAGATCCTTTTTTAAAATTGTGAAGATGGGTCTAGAGATCCTTCTTTAAAATTGTGAAGACGGATCAGAGAGGTGTGAAAACTGTCAAATTTAATGAGTGAGTCCATTTTGAAATTCCAACCCTAGCGATATTTGTAAACCGCACATAAAAAATAATAATACATAATATATTAAATTATAATACATATATTTAAAATTTTAATTTTAAATTTTCTAGATAAATATTTTAATAATATATAATAATTTTTTAGATTATAATAAATATTCTTGTACTTATTAATAAATAAAAATTTATTAAATTTAAATATTTTTTAATAATAGTATATATATATATATATATATATATATATATATAATATATATATATATATATATATATAATATATATATATATATATATATATATATATATTAGAATTATTTTCCTCTTACCCGAACTGAACATAGAATGAGCCAATCCAATTTATTTAAATTAACTTTAATATGGTTACCATTCCTAATATGTGTAATGTAAACATTAAGTATGTCCGTAAAATACAATCCAAATTTAACTCAGCAGAGTGGTGTGAACGAGTGAGAAAGTTAATAATTCAGAATCTGAGTAGTGGAACCAAGAAGGCCAAAGTCCATCACTTGTTTTTTAATGCGTTGTGGGAACGAGTGAGAAGGTTAATAATTAAAAGTCTGAGTAGTGGGACCAAGAAGGTGAAAGTCCATCACTTGTTTTTTAATCCTTTTATTTTGAGAAACAACCAAGCACGTACGCATTAAATTATGAGTGGATAAGGTCTTCATCTTCGCCTAGAAGGCATATTTCTTTTCTTTTGAGAAACAACCAAGCATGTATGCATTATATTATGAGTGGTTAAGGTCTTCCATGAATGTATCTTCTCTTTTTGTTGTATAAAATGAAGTAATGAAATAATAATGAAGGAGGGAATTTCAATGACATTGGAATTTTGTGATATTTGGCATAAGAGGTTACAATTTTGTTTGGAAAAATAGAAATTTTGGTAGGATTTTAAGAAAATCTAGATTTTTGGTTTTCATTTGGCAAGAATTTCCGTGGTAAACATCGGTAGACAATGCCACATTACACTAGGTACAATTAGACCACATTCTACTAGGTACAATCACTAAGATGTCTTAGCAGGCTTGAACTTGTAGAAATTCTCACTGTAGATTAATCTGATTATGCAATGTACTAAAGCAAAATACTTAATCTACTTCTACAATCAAACTTGCGGAAGCTTAATCGATTTTGAGCAAGATCAAATAGAACACATATAATAGAGAAGAAGAATCAATCACACATGAAACACAGAAGAATACTCTGTGGAAAGCCTCAGCGAAAAAACCCACTATCTGTATTATCATACAAGTGGAAATATCTCAGGATTACACAAAGCTTTAGCTCTCAAGCTATCCAGCTCTCAGTACAATCCCTCACTGTTGCTTATAGCCCGAACAGACAACACATATTCCTTTCCCTCTGTCCTCCAAGCCTCCTATTTCTTTGTGCGGTTTCTCCTGGGTCCTCCAGCTGCCACCTGTGTGATTCTCACCTCACACACTGCTCTGACCTCTGTAGTAACTACGCAATCCTCAAGGAATGAATTCCTTCTGCATGTAAGAGATATTCTCATAGGAATATTCTAGCAACTGATAGTACATTGTCCCTACCTTTAATCTCAACTAGGTCTTTGTCTGAACTGAAATGCATGACTTCTTTATGAGAGAATATTCAGTTATCTGGAGAACACTAGTTGCATGCATGCATGCATTAACTGATTGAACTTACAATTAGTTCCACAAAATGTTTGGAACTAATTTAATTCAACTTAACTCAGTTAACTGAGCTAACTAATTACAACTCAAATACAATTCATCCTTATCTCCTTAATTAATGGATAACTTCCTCAATCAAAGGTATAACTGTTGCATTCTTCACAAAGACTTCATGTTTGAATTTCTCCAACTAATTAACTCAAGATGAATTAATTAATTATTTTTCAAATAGCTGGTGAAAGTAAATTCGAAAATTCTCAATTTTAATTCAAGGACAAATTAAATTTGGAATATATCCTGAAATGCTATCTATAACAATGCTATTTTTAGCATTTCTTGTTGCTATTTTCAACACTCCCTCTAAAAAAAAAAGGGATTATCTGCCACCTGGATCCTGTCTCTATGGAACTCGAATTTACACTTTGATAATGCCTTAGTCAAAATGTCAACATCTTGCTCCTCAGTCGAAATATACTGCAACAACATGATCCTTTTCACCACATAGTCTCTAAGATGCTGATACCAAATGTCTATGTGCTTGGACCTGTCATGAAATACTGGATTCTCAGAGAGTTTGATACAACTCTGATTATCACAATAGATCACAGTTGGATCCATCCTCTGATCAAACAAACCAACTAGAATTTTTTGCATCCAAATGGCCTCATATGCTGCCTGACTTGCACCCATGTATTCAACCTTTGCTAAGCTAAGTGCAATTGGCGTCTGTTTCCTGTTGTACTAAGAAACTACAACTAAACCAAGGTTGAAAATTCCTCCTGATGTGCTCTTCCGATCTGATGGACTCCCTGCCCAATCTACATCTGTGAAGCCCAATAGTTTCACTCCCTCTGACTGTCTTTACCATAATCCATACTGAGATGTGCCTCTGAGGTATCTCACAACATGCTTCGCAGCCTTCCAAAATAGCTTGGTAGGCTGAGCTATGGCTTGACTTCACTGGTTCACCGCAAAGCACAAATCTGCTCATGTGTTCACTAAGTACATTAGTGAACCCACAAGCTGCTGATACACAGTAGCTTCTACTACTTCTCTTGAAGTAGCATCCTCCTTCCTCCACTTACCTACTAGAGGAGTCTACCTGGGCTTGCACTTCTCCATGTGGAATCTCCTGAGTATCTCATTGGCATACTTGCCTTGAGACGCAAACACTTACCCAACCTTTTGCCACACTTCCATGCCTAGAAAGTAGTGCATGAGACCCATGTCTTTCATCTCGAACTATCTTGCAAGGTCCTCCTTACAAGAATTTATCAACTGATCATCACTTGTTAATATCAGATCATCAACATAAAGAACAATGATCGATTTCTTACCTTCCACCATGATCTAGTATAAGTTCGCATCTGCTTCACTCTTTGTGAAGCCCAACCTGGTGAATTAGTTGTCGATCTTGGTGCTTCAGCCCGTAAAAAGCTCTCTTGAGTCGGCACACATGCAACTCACGATCCAAGGTATCGAATCCTTCCGACTACTTTATGTACACCTCTTCCTGCATTTGTGCTATTGCTGGTCCTTTCTCCTAGCACTACATTTGCACTACACCTCCTCTCATCATGTTGCATCGCGCTGCCCACTGCTACACTGCACCTCAGTTACTAAGAAGTAAGTAACTGATCTCCCAACTGACCTCCCTGTTGGGCTAGAAACACCCTCTGATGCTTAAGCTCCCTCTACTACTCCATCCGCATCTGTCTCTACCCACTTAGCCAGTCCTGCTACTCCTCATTGGGGCTCCCGTAGCAAGGTCTAATCAAAGGGGTTGGGTACCTTAAGGATCTTGCCCCCATTTCAACATTCTTGGGACTATCACTTCACATTGCCCCACCTCCCACCCGGAGGTATGGTTGCATGTGATCCCTTTGATGACTTGGCTCGAAATTTCCCCCTACTAGAGGTCTCTGCATGAGTCGATGCCTCCACTCGGTGTCCTCTCGGCTTCTCTAATTATGGCTGCTTCACAATTGTCTGAGACTTCTTCTGGAACTGCATGTTGAGAGGTAATGTACTATCCCTCTGAAGCACCAAGTCTCCAACATTGGCCTTGCTCCTCAAGGCTTTGCATGCATCTTGAACCTCGAGAGCATACAGGTTCTTAACTCGTGAACTGATCTACTTCACCTGTCCTGTGGTGATGTGTCTAAGGAAAACCTTTCCCTTACTGAAGACAGCATTGTAGCCTTTGTCGTCCAACATTGCGATCGATATCAAGTCTTCTTCAATCTAGGCACATACTTCACATCTATCAAGGTAATAAGAGCTCCATACTTCCTCTGGAAAGCAATCATGCCCACTCCTGAAACACTATAATTTTCATCATAACCCATCTCTATGAGTATCTTGAGGTCTTTCTCCTCCAATGTACTGAACAAACTCTTATCGTCGGTCATGTGGAATGAGGCTCCATTGTCAAGAAACCAGCCACAACCCATCATCGATGAAACCATGCATGCGATGAGGGTAAAATCCAATTCGAATTGAGAGGCTACGGCCTCACCTTTAGATCCTTCCAAGGATCCCTTCTTGGATTTATTCAATGGAAAATTAGTTGCATAATGGCCCACCTCATGACAATTAAAGCATCTCACTTTAGATTTGTGAACCTTCTTCCCTCCATCGGAAGAACTCGATTTGGAATGAGAATCCTTCCCTTTCTTTTTCCATGCCTTACTTGCTAAGGCTAGATTTTCTTTATCATCATGCTTAGATGAAGAACCATCTTTGGTGCTCCTCCTGATCTCCTCCTGCATCAGGTTTGACCACAGTCATTCCCAATCTAGTAGTTTCTCTCTTCCATTCACTGAGTCCTAGTAGCTATGCTAGCTCTTAAGAAGACCAAGGAGAGCAAGACTCACCATATCATCATCGGTTGTTGTGATTCCTACACTTCCAAGATCATCTTTGCAGGTGGTGAGCTTGTTTAGATATGTAGAAATCATGTTGCCCTTTTCACACTTGATTTTCCAAAGCTTGTCCTTCAATGCCAACTTCCTCTGGTCACTACTGTTCTAATATAGGTCCTTCAATGTCTTCCACATTGAAAACGGAGTCTCCTTCCCATGGAGACTTGAGACAATATGGTCTCAAACTCCCTCTAGAAGAATCGTCCTCGCTCTCGCCACACATTTCTTCTGTTCTGCCAATTATTGGGCATTAGCTGTTGCTGGCTTGGGGACTTCTTGATCAATGAATTCTTTCAAACCATTTGTTTCTAATACTGCTTCCATGCGATCCTTCATGCTATGTAATTCGAGCTATCATCTAGGGCATACTCGAGTCTCAAGCCATTGAATGCCATTAGCAAACTTTGAGATGTGATAAGAAATCGATTTTGTACCTACAATCAAGAACTTCAAACTTCAAATTTCTCCCTTCTTTGTATATTGTTCTCCACTTTGATTACCTTTCCTTTGATACCGTGTAGAAATCCTCACTGTAGATTTATCTGACTATGCAATGTACTAAAGCAAAATACTTAATCTACTTCTAAAATCAAACTTGCGGAAGCTTAATCGATTTTGACCAAGATCAAATAGAACACATATAATAGAGAAGAAGAATCAATCACACATGAAACACAGAATAATACTCTGGGGAAACCCTCAACTAAAAACCATGCTATCTTTATTATCATACAAGTGGAAATATCTCAGGATTACACAAAGCTTTAGCTCTCAAGCTATCCAACTCTCAGTACAATTCCTCACTGTTGCTCATAGACTGAATAGACAACACATATGCCTTTCCCTTTGTCCTCCAAGCCTCCTATTTCCTTGTGCAGTTTCTCCTGGGTCCTCCAGCTACCACCTGTGTGATTCTCACCTCAAACATTGCTCTGACCTCTGTAGTAATTGCACAATCCTCAAGGAATAAATTCCTTCTGCATGCAAGAGATATTCTCATAGGAATATTCTAGCAACTGATAGTACAATGTCCCCGCCTTTAATCTCAAATTGGGGTCTCTGTCTGAACTGACATCATGGTTATTTATGATAGAATATTCCAGTTATCTGGAAAACACTAGTTGCATGCATACATGCATTAACTTACTGAAATCACAATTCGTTCCAACAAACTGTTTGGAACTAATTAACTGAACTTAACTTAGTTAACTGAGCTAACTAATTACAACTCAAAAATACAACTCATCCTTATCTCCTTAATTAAGGGGATAACTTCCTAATCAAAGGGAATAACTGTCGCATGTCTTCACAAAGACTTCATGTTTGAATTTCTCCAACTAATTAACTCAAGATGAATTAATTAATTATTTTTAAAACAATGGGTGAGACTAAATTCTCAATTTTTATTTAAGGACAAATTAAAATTGGAATATATCTTGAAATGCTATCTATAGCAATGCTATTTTTAGCATTTTTTGTTGCTATTTTCAACAGAACTCATGCTACGTGGGACAAATCATGAAGCATACCACTTCACTTGAGCAAAGTTTCTTTGACTAATGGGGAATCAAAATTATTGAGCATGTATGATGGGTAAAATATTTTGTAAAACCCTTATAATTTGGATATGTTTGAATGGGAAAACAAAATTATTGAGCATATCTGTGATGTGTAATAAATTTTGTAAAACCTTTATAATTTGCATATGTGTTGGAGGTAAATGTGAAGTACAAACTTTATGGAGCTAATTATTCAGGTTTCTGGGAATTCAGGATATAATAGTTTTTGGTGATTCCTTGAATATAATTCACTATTTATATTTAGGATATCTCCCCTAATATACAAAGTTAAATCAAAATTTCAAGAGAAACTATTAGTTGTATTAATCTATTTCCAAGAAGAAATGTCTCAACATTCATCAAACAACTCCCACGCTTATCACATGGTTAATTTGGGGTCATGACTATAAATTTTAATAAAGTATATATCCCCTTCTTTCCATAAACCAAACATGAAAAATAATACTACATAAAATTGATTTATAATAAATATTAAATT
>APFE030264411.1:144875-185053 GCA_000404065.3 Pinus taeda
AGAGAGAGAGAGAGAGAGAGAGAGAGAGAGAGAGAGAGAGATGGGGGAAGAGAGAGGGAGGGATGAGAGAAAGGCAGAGAGAGGAAGTACGAGAGAGCATATTTGAGAGAGAGGAGGAGAGAGGAAGAGAGAGAGGAGGAGAGAGGGAGGGATAGGGAGATGGATTTGGAGGGGGAGAGAGGGAGGGGAGAAGAAATACATATAGAGTGAAAAGTTCAGAGAGAGAGGGGGGAGAGATGGAGAGAGAGTGTGTATGTTTGGGGGTGAGATAAAGAGAAAAAGAAGGGGAGATGGAGAGAATGGGGGAGAGAAGAAGAGAGGAGAGAGGGAGGGATATAGTAACAGAGTTGGAGGGTGAAGAGTAAGAGAGAGAGAGAGAGGAAGGAAGAGAGAGAGGATGTGAGAGAGTGGAGCGAGGGAGGGAAAGAGAGATGGAGTTGAAGGGGGGAGGGAGAGGTAAGAAGAAAGAAATATAGAGAGAAAGGTGGAGAGAGAGAGGGCGTGAAGAGGGTGGAGAGAGAGGGAGAGAGGAAAGAAATAGGGAAGAGAGATAGAAGTAGGGGAGAGAGAGAGCGAGAGGGAGAGAGAGAGAGGAGGAGGGAGGGATAGGTAGATAGATTGAAGAAATAGAGTGTATGTTTTGGGGGTGATATAGAGAGGCAAAGGGAGATAGAGATATAGATGGAATGTGAAGAGAGGGAAGAAGAGGGAGATGGAGAGAGGGAGGGAGGGACAAAGAGACTGATAGATATGGAGTGAAATAGAGTGTGTGTTTGGGGGATTGAGATAGAGTGGAAAATAAGGAGAGATGGAAGGAGATATAGATATAGATGGAGGGGGGAGAGAGGGAAGAATATTTCTTGCACTAGATGCATTGATTTCAGTGTAGATGTTGATTTCTAATCCAATTTGATTTATTGCACTAGATGCATTGATTTTAGTGTAGATGTTGATTTCTAGTGATATTTGATTGCTTGCACTAGATGTGTTAATTTCAATGTAGATGATTTCTAATCCTATTTGTTTTTTTGCACTAAATGAATTGATTTCAATATAGATGGTGATTTCTAATCTTCATTGATTGCTTGCACTAGATGCATTTATTTCAATCTAGATGTTGATTTCTAATAATGTTTGTTTGCTTGCACTAGATGCATTGATTTCAGTGTAGATGGTGATTTCTAATATTATTTGATTGCTTGCACTAAATGCATTGATTTCAATGTAGATGGTGATTTCTAATCCTATTTGATTTCTTGCACTAGATGCATTGATTTCAGTGTAGATGTTGGTTTATAATGCTATTTGCTTACTTGCACTAGGTGAATTAATTTCAGTGTAGATGTTGGTTTATAATCCTATTTTCTTACGTGTACTAGATGAATTGATTTGAGTGTAATTGTTGATTTCTAATCTTATTTGATTGCTTTCATTAGATGCAACCATTCCAGTGTAAATGTTGTAACCTAATCTTATTTAATTGCTTGCATTAGATTCATTAATTTCAGTGTAGATGTTGATTTATGATTTGATGTAATTGGATATATGATGGTACATTAATTTTATAGTGATTGGATTAACATTGTGCATTGACTTTAGTGTAAGGACAAAAAATTATTGACATGTACATTTATTTTTGTGTTATAGTAATTCAACCTATTAATATTGGTGTGAAAGAGAGAGAAGGTATGATGTTTGATACAATAGATTGAGCTAAAGATTTAAATGGTTTATGATTTAACGTGTCATTTTTATATAATCGATATGAAAATATGAAAATCAATATGAAAATATGACAATCAATAGGAAAAGATGGCAAAAGTAACAAGGGTGGCAATAAGAATAATAGAAGAAAATAGTTTGGGATTAACCATAACGAAGACTATTTGTAATTGAGTGTATTCTTATTATTCACATTTTCTATCATTCAACACTATTACATTGTCCCTTTACATTCAAAATTTATATTTCATCATTAAATTATTATCATCACAACAAACTCAGTTAACTAAGAAAATTTAAAATTAAAATGGTCAGATTAATCTCAAGCATATTTAGCATATTTAAAATGATTATATTACTATTAGATAAATTTACATATTATTGATAAAATTAATATATGTTCATTAGATTTTCTTAAGCTATTATCATCAAAACAAACTGAGGCAACAAAAAATTTAAAATTAAAATGACGAGACATATTTAGCATATTTAGAATTATTATATTAATATTAGATGAATTTAAGTATTATTGATAAAATTAATCATATGTTAGATTTTCTTTGGCTGCACATGACTGAAACCAGCCTAGATCCATCTTAACTGCGGATCTATCAAGCGCTTAGAGGGATCAAATCTCTAGAGGTGCAAACCTTTCCTCAATTTTTGCACTCACAAAAATTTTTGCACCGTAATTTCTGGTTTTTATTTTTTTTTTATTTTTTTTTTTTTTTTTTTTTTTTTTTTTATCTCAAAGAAAAGCTAAGTTACATAAAAGAAAAATTTAACCTTAATCAAATATCATGTTGGAAAATATAAGGTCACAATTCTTTTGATGTGATATCAAAATCTAAAATTTTAAACATTTCACACAAAAACAATGATACTTAGAATCCATATTATTTACTCTTATATATTGTTCACATTGTGTATGTAGATATTGTTTTTATATAATATAATTGTTCCATTTCAATTTCAAATTTAAATTTTTTATTTTATTTTTGAAATTTTTGAAATTTTAAAATTTAAAACCAATTAAGAATGTTATGATTAGTATTAAAGAAAGTGTTATAAGAGTTTCACATTGCTATATCTGATATTACTAGAATTAAATGAAAATGCAAGTTAATTTAACATTTTCATATTTGAGAAATTGTTATTCCTCTTAAATATTTTAATAATTAAAAAAAAGTGTATTTTTTTAAGAAAATAGTTTTTTTTATATAATTAATTGTTATATATATAATTAAATTAGTCAATTGGGGTTATATCGGGTGGTTTGGAGGAAATAATTAAATCCTCTGCACCCATATTCAAATCCCACAAGTAATATGATGAATATTAACAATATTGATAGTATATCTATATTCCTCATGTGGAATATATACTAGAAATTGCACCGCATATTGCAAAAGAAACCCCTTAGCAGATGGAAGAATAAAATAGATTAAAAATATGTGATATGTTATGTCATCTAGATGTTGCCAATTTGGAATTGTTTCCTTTGCAACATAAATTAATACATTTAACAAGAAGTAATAAATAAATTTAAATTTACAATAGGCTTACCCAGGCCTACATGAATGGTCAATTGACGTTGATTTGCACAATTTGCAGAGATGGAGTGATGGATTTCAACTGAGACCAATTAGCTGGTTTGTGGAATAATTCTATGTTCACAGAGTTTTCCATGTTCACTTTAATTTGTATTCCTAAGTCGTCTGTAAATAAGTGGACATTGTTTCAAATAAGTTATATAAAATATGATTTTAATTATATATATAGATATATTATATTATATATATATAATATAGTATATATATATATATATATATATATATATATATATATATATATATATATAATATATATTATATATATATATATATTATATCTATTGTTTCAAAGTAGAGATTGATTTTCAAATTTATCTTATAAAATATGTTGATTTTAAAAATAAAGGGTGAAAATAAATTTAATAGCAACATTTAAATTTTAGATTTGATTTTAATATTTTACCAAAACAAAACTGAACTAAATAGAAGTGAAAAGGTGCAAAAGTGTGCACAATTATATGATCAACTCACAGATAAACATAAACAAAGAAGAGCTAAACAAAAGTAATAGAGATGCAAAAGCATGTACAATTATGATCAATGACTAGATAAATTGTATTTGATTTTGGTAAGGTGCACCTCACTTTGTAATATCCTAAAGATATGAAAACTCTTATAGATGACAAGAAAAATGGTTAATCTTCCCAACATATAATCTTACTATGTTAGCTCATCATATTATAGAGACAAAGGTATATTAGAATCAGTAGTAGAATTGTTGAATTGTTGAAGAGAGGTTGAGAGCTAGTTGTGGAATGTTTGGAGAGTGCTAAGTAGAGTGTCAAATTGTGAGACCAAGGTGACACTACTAAATGCATGTTCATAATGACTGTCAAACACATGAGAACAATCAAACAAGAAAAAAATACTCATATCTAAGAATTTAGAATATTTTATTTAATTTCTAAATATAATTATAAATAATTTATTTTTTTTTTGAAATTCAACCATATAATATTAGATGATAGTTTGAAAAATTTCAAAAGAAAACACATCCAAAAAATTTTGATATAGAAGTTTGCACTTTGTTGTATCTTTGAGATGATAATGATCAGATATCATGCTAGGGCATCTAAGATATTTCTTTTCGGGGGTTTTGTTTTAATTTTGGAGGAACAATGTATGAAACAGATTTAAAATGGTGATGCCTAACCTTTTGAATAATATTAATATTTGAACAAATGGCTTCTATTAAAATCCACACAATGATTTAGCTTATCCGGTGATGAGCAAAAGTAGAAAGATGATATGACTATTACAGTTTTCAAATAGAAAATTAAATAACCATTAGTAAGAAAACCTTCAAACGATGTTCATAAAAGTTTAACATAATATGCTCAAGATTACACAGATATTGATGATTTTATGATTTAGAGGGAATTACTTAAACAAACAGTTTATATAATTCATTCCCTTTAAAGATGATCACTTCATAAAGCTATAAGAGTAATTGAGACACAATTACTCCTACCTAGTTATCTTTGTAAAACTTAAGAATATGAAGAAAACACAATAGATAAAAACTGGAAAAACTTACAGGAAACACGAAACTGTATGAATCAAAAACTCAGAATCCTTTGCTTTGCTATTAATGATTCAGAAAAAATTGAGTACATTTAGTGCTTACAAATGTTTCTTCAAGGATGCAACCCTTAATAACTCATGAAAGAGAGTTATTTATACAAGTTTAGCGCTAAGAAAATATCTTAAACAAATTTACAAAAATAGCTTAATACAAAATAAGGAAAATGAACTGATAGTTGATCTGTCACTATTTTGTTGTTGAATTGTTGATGACTATTCCCCAAAAATCTGAATTCTAATGATCTTTTGATGACTATTGCTCAAATTTATGAAAGCTGATGATTTGTTTCAATCGAGTAAATCAGTTAATTGTTCGCAACGTTTTTTTTTTATCTGGGATAGATAACTTAGTTACCCTTCTGTAAACTTCATTCATTTCTATGTATTTATTAAAAGTGAGTTTTACTAAAAATATGTGCCTTATTTCATTAAGGATGAAAAATGTATCTCTGAGTGCATTCAGCACAAGACTTGGTGTTACTATACCCTGTATATTTGAAACTATAGCTGCACTGGCCCTGACCTCTGTAAGCTTGTGGACATAGCCTTCAATAGGAATTAACTTATCATTAATCACAAATATCGAGGGAAAATCCTTGCTGGTCAAGGGTTCCAACCTAATGAAAAAACGTTGAATTATGACATTAACATTGCTACACTTTTCCTCCAACTGAAGAGTGATATTTTTCTTTGTAATAATTTTCTTCACTTTCAGTATGATTGTTGTCCTGTTAGATACCCAATTCTTTAAGCTCATTGTTGTCTTTAGATTTCAAAAACTTGATTATTTCAGTGGCTATTTCTTGTATGTCCTCAAGCTCTTTTGAATTGTTTCAACAACCTCTTAAGCTCTTTCCAAAAAGTCCTTTTGATCAAATATTATTCTGATATAAGGCCAGATATCTTTGATTGATTCAGTAATCTCTCCCCATAAAATCTCCTTTACTAAACCCAGTTTATTTCCAAGGTAAGAGTCTTTGACTTCTTTATGCAATACCTCAATTCGACCTCTTGCCCTCTGCAACTCAACTGCATGTGATATTTCTGCCACTGCTTTCAAATGTTGTAGTGTCTTCAGTTGATCCTACAACTCCTTGATTTCCTCTGACTGAATAGAAAGGTTCTGAACATCTTCAACAAGCTTTTCAGCTCCTTCTGTTGTACCCGTGGTTGTTGTTGTTCCTGAGGTAGAATCTGTAGTTATAGGGACTGCTGCAAGAGGAACTACGTCCATTTAAATATTGGCCTTTCTCATAGCTTCATCTTTATCTTTGACAAGTTTTTCCATTTTTTCTCCATCTGTTTTATTTTCAGATTTAGTTTTATGATGAGATTCATCATGTCAGATTTCTGAGTCTCTATTTCTTCAATATCTTTAGTCATCGGGTCCTCAGAAGCTGGAAATTTGAGTTGCTTCCTTAATGCTGAAACCTCAGCATTTTTCTTCTTGACAAGTTCTTCTGCAACATTTATATTGGAGGGATCATATCCCATCTCTATCACCAGATCTTCCAAATATTTGATCTTGGTGTCCTTTGCTAATGAGGAAACTTTTTCCAACTTGAGTTGTGACTTGTATTGGCCAAGGTTACCTGCAACTTTAACAAACTCATGGCAGTGTTAGTTAAGGTAGAAGAAATCATTTGGCCAGTCTGTTTGTGCATCTCAATTTGGTCATTTGGATGTACATATTTAACATTAAAATCAAAGGAAGTTTGATTCTGGTAATGTGCAACAGTCTTGGGCTGTGGAATTTGAGCTTGTAAGAAAGCCATCTGCATCTTACCCTTCTCAGAGTCAAAGACTGAAAGAAGTCTGGCTTGAGAACTAGAAGAATGTTTCCAAAATTGAGTATAAGTATTCAACTTTAACTCCTCATTCTTATTCTTAATTTCACTGAAGACATGGAAAATGACATCTTCTTTATCCTTCTTACTTCCTTCACTAGTCTGAATCACCTGATGTTCCTAAGAAGTAGTGGAATGAGTGGGGGACTAGGTAGACTGTCCACCAGACTGTGTGAAAAGAAATGTCTTTCCAAGTCCATCAAATGTTGTTTTCTCTGATTCATTAGTTGCACTAACATTCACAAATATCCTAGGTCTCTTCTTTCTATGTACAATTATAAAGCCTTGACTTGATGCTTCAGTTGCAGGGGATGATTGTTCTTCCCTTCCTCATTTAGTTGTCTTTTCCTGTGCAAGTGGATTTTATACATTCAAAGTAGAGACTGCCTGTTCTCCAGCTTCTTGAAGGGTATTCTCCTTCCATTCTGACTGATTTTTGTATTGCCCAATCTCAGACCTGGTTGTGTGATGGTATGGAGTAAACTTATTTTCAACTTTGAGTCTAGAAATCACTCCCATTACGTCATAATACCAAGTGAAGATGAGGCTAAACTTCATCTCTTTCAATAACCTATTTGCTTCTTCTCCTGCTACTCTAGTGTTACAAATGAATGGACCAACCTGAGCCTTTAGCTTAAACTATGATTTCTTCTTTGCAGCCACAAAATGTACTTCATATACACTGAGACTTTACCTAATATATTCTAATGCAAAAATTCTCATAGGGAGGTACTTGGGAAGCTTGTAAGGTGGAAGTTCACAGCCAAAGACTCTGATCTTTGTATAATTTTGGTAAAGATACCAATCTCCTGTTGTGGCTTGGTCAACTAGCTGCAAACTTTTTACAATATCGTCATCAATTCTTGGTTATGGAGTGTTGCTCATAAGATTAATGGTTGGATAAGCAAACAATTCTCTGAACCGTTTATATGAAAAATATTATTTCTCCTTCATTCCCATAGAAGTCCAAAACATCACTGATTGTTGGTTTCCTTCTTCATCTAGCTTCTACAAGGTGAATGTAAACTTGTTTCCATGAAAATAGATAAAAGGATATACATATTCCGAAGCATACTTGAATACCTCTTCAGTATTGAATTGATCAAATTGTTCATGAATTGCCTCAGCTAGAAATTGGCTAAAGTTTTAAAGAACAGTGGGTTTGGAACTAGCAAAAAGGATAGATAAGAAACCAATGATGGCTTCATCTACATGTTGATCAGAATAGTAACTAAGGAGGTAAGAGAGAATGGTGATAATATGCTTGGTTCTGTCTGGGAATATAGATGAATCATAGGGAGGGTTTATTTTAGGCAGAAGGTTATCTACAACTAGGAAATGTTCTAGAGTTTGAGCTCTTTTAGTGAAATCTAGCTTTTGATAGGCTTCTGTTATGCTTTCATGAGAAAAAGGATGGGTTAGGGCAATAGTTAGGGTCTGCAACATATGTTCAATGGACTGAGCATTGATGGGGCACAGGATTTCTCCTGTAGGTGAGATGATGGCATTTCCTGACAAATTCAGGTGCTCTGTGTATCTTAGGGAAGATGTAATGGAAGGTGGGAATCCCAAACTCCTATTTCATATGTTTGATCGACTAATTGATCCTACATCCAACAGTATATTTCAAACAAATCGAATTCAGACAAAGACTCATTGATTTTACAATCTCTGTCAACTAGGGGAGTATATTGGAATTCAACTTGTGGATGGATGAGAGGATTTGGCATTTCTACAACTTCCTTTCCCTTAGGAGTTATCTTGTTAATTGAATTGCAAGATAAAAGTGATGGAAATGGGAATAATTGGTCTGAAAGATAGTGATAGCAGAAAAATAGTATAACTGAAAATGGATTAGGTGGACCTGTGTCGGGTTGCTTCTGAACAGAATTGAAAATTCCGTTGAATGTTGAATATTTCGTTTTGGCTGGAAGCTACAAGTATCCAATGAATTATGGGAATGCACTTTGTAATGGTTTTTATGAAAAATAGGGCTTATAATGAATAAAATGGAGTGGGTCCATTAATCAGTGGTTAAATCACAATTAATTCTCCAACAGGGCTAATAAACGGATCAATGGAGTATTGACATGTGAGGGGCGGGGAATTAAATGGATAACGGGCAAAGAGGTCGCCATTGATTGGACAAAGGAAGTGACATGGGAGTAGATGTGGAAGATGACGTAGGAGTGGTGGTAAACGATTGAATGAAAAATCGCATTCGAGAGTAAATTAGGGTGGTAAGCCTTTTTCGGATTTTAAGGCCTGAATAACTAGGATGGGGAAAAATAATTTTGGAGGGCAGTTTCCAAAACTACCAACTTCAGACCCCCCCCCCCCCCGCTTCTCCCCGCCTATAAAGTTCAGATGATAAAGGACAGACAAGGAGTGATGTAGGCCGTCAGAGCTCAGGGGAGTGTGTGGGATGAAGAATAAAATGAATGAGGTTTAATAATGTGAGGTGGAAAGCGATGGTGGGGTCAAAAGCTATGATGGTTGTGACATGTGTGGGGTGTCGTGGTGAATGAATGGATAAAGTTTGAATCATTTACAAAATAACATTGTGATAAAAATGGCAATGTTTGTATTAAAAATAAAACCCACTGGTCAGATCTACAAAAGAGAGTCTGAACCAGGAGAGTCTGGATCTGCAGAACGCTCTCCATTGTTCATCAACATTACACATTAAATAGAATACATGGTTTTAGGGAAGTTAGAACAACATCATAAGAAATATAAACTAATTCCTATCCTGAGGCTACGTGAACCAACTCTACCTATTCTAGGATATTCTCCATTATCTTGAACGCTCCCCCTTAATGGAGAATGGGTTCAAATATATGCCTAGCATCTCCCTAAAAATTTGAAACTTAACTTTTCCAAGAGGCTTAGTGAAAATGTATGCAACATTATCACATGTATTACAATATTCTAGATGAATTTTTTTAGATTGCACTTTCTCCCTTACAAAAATGAAATTGAGTATCAATATGTTTAGTGTTTTTGTGAAACACCAGATTGTTGGCCAGCTTGATTAAACTTTGATTGTTGCATCTAATTGTTGTTGCAACTGTCTGTTCTTCCCCAACATCCTAGAGAGGTATCCGCACCCAAACCGCCTCGCATGTTGCTGCACACATGGCTTGATACTCTGCTTCTGCTGAGGACAAGGAGATTGCGTTCTACTTCTTGCTGCTCCAAGTGATCACCCCGGATCCAAGACTGAATGCATAACCTATTATAGATCTGTGATCATCTACATTTCCTTCCAAATCTGAATCTGCAAATCCTGCCATTCTAACATCAGAATATTCATGTAAATAATTCCATAATCTACAATACCTTGTAGATACCTCAAAACATTCTTCGCTGCATTCCAATGGATTTCAAGTGGCTTAGACATAAATTCGCTTAACATGTTGACTGCATAAGCCAAATTAGGTCTAGTGGTGGTTAGGTAGATCAGACTCCCAACCAGCTATCTGTGAAGTGTTGCATCTGTCACTTTTGAGCCATCCTCACATTGAAATTTGATATTCTGCTGCAATGGTACCGGTGCATACTTGCACTGATCCATTCTGAACTTTTCTAATAGGCCTTTGACATACTTTGCTTGAGACATAAATGTTTGACCTGAATCTCTCTAGATCTCGAGATCTAAATAGTATCTGAGTTCATCGAGATGCTTCATCTCAAACATCTGTGACATTTGCTGCTTGATTTCATCAATTAGATATATAACATCACTTGTCATTATCAAATCATCTACATATAATGAAATCAACACTATGCACGCTTGTTCATCTTTCATGGTGTAAAGATTAGGGTCATTCTTACTTCTATTATAGCTAGCTTGTAGAAAAAATGAATCAATTCTCATACACTGACCTGGGATCTTGTTTTAGTCCATACAATGCTTTCTTCAACCTACAGACTAAATGTTCTTTTCCCTTCTAGACAAACCCTTCCATTCAGAAATGCAGACTTTACATCTAGTTGGTGCATTATCCAATGTCTCTTAATAGCTAAAGCAATTATCATTCTGATGGTGTTCAATTTAGCTACAGGGGCGAAGGTTTCTTCATAATATATCCCTTATTTTTGTGTGTACCCCTTTGCAACCAATCTAGCTTTTAATTTTTCTATAGTTCCATCTGCATTAATTTTCGGTTTATATAACCATTTGCAACCTATGACCTGTTTTCCTCTAGGGAGTTCTACCAATTCCTAAGTGTTATTTCTGATTATTGAATCATATTCCTATTCTATAGCTATTTTACATTCATTACTTTCATTTGCTTCTTTATAACTAGAAAGTTCAACAACATTCATCATACTAGTTATAAATGCATTTTCCCTATATATTGTAGGCATTTGAGCTTTCCTACCTGATCTACTGAGTGGTGGGGTGGTGGTTTCAAACCTTATTTCTTCCTACTGCTGTTGCTGTTGCTGTTGTTGTTGTTGTTGTTCATCCTCTACCTTTGTTTGTTGCTGACCCTGATTGTTCTCTGCATTTTCTTCTTCCTCAAAGTACGGAATATCCCATCCATCATAGCGCTCATCAGGTTCTTCACTATCCTGCTCATGGAATTTAACATCTCTACTAACAAAGATCTTGTGAGTAGAGGGATTAAATAATCTGTATGCTTTATATGATGAATAGTACCCTATAAAAGTGCATCTGATGGCTTTTGAGTCTAACTGATTTCTATCTTCCTTGGGTTTTTGGGAAAATGCTTTACATCCAAATATTCTTAAGTGTTTTACTACAGGCTTATATCCATAAAAATATTCAAAAAGGAGTTTTAAACTCAAGACTTCTTGTAGGACTCCTATTTTTTAAATAAATTTCAATACTCACTTCTTCAACCCAAAAGCCATTTGAAAGATTCTTACCTTTAAGCATACTTCTCGCACATTCCACTAGAGTTCTGCTTTTCCTTTATGTTACTCCATTATGCTATGGAGTATGGGGTACTGTGAACTGTTGCAAAATTCCATGATCTTTACAATATATGATCAGCTCATCTTTCTTGTATTCTCCTCCTTAATCAGAACAAAGAATTTTTATCTGTTTCCCTGTTTGTCTTTCAATCATATTTTTTAACTGCTTAAAGTATTCAAATGTATGACACTTCTTACTTAAGAAAAACACCCAAGAAAACTTTGTACAGTCATTAATAAACAGTAGGAAATACATTCCACCTCCTAATGATTTTGTCTACATGGGACCACAAAGGTCTGTGTGCACTAACTCCACTATATCCCTCTATTTCTTTTCTATTCTAACAGGGAATTCTTCTCTATGCATTTTTCCTAAAGTACAAGCATTGCAATCATTATGGACTTGCATTAGCATAGGAATATCTCTTACCATTTCTTTCCTCTGTAGTAACAAAAAATCATTGTAATTGATGTGGCTGAATCTCTGGTGCCAAAGCTCCTCTGTAGTCAAGCTCGCTACTATCAATGCTTGAATAGGTTTAGTTCTCACATCCAACTTGTACAGTCCTCCTGTTCGGATTCCTGTAGCAATTGTCTTCATTCCATCTAGCAGACCCTTAATGTAACAGTTAGATTTTAAAAAATCAACTTTCAAATCTTGATCTGTAATCATTGACACGGAAATCGAGTTCAAGTAGAATAACAGAAACTTTCCCACATCCATTGATTTGATGACTTCTGTCATCTCCTAAGTAAATCTGTGTGCATTCATTGATCTCTTTAAAATCCTCTAGCTAGTGCTTGTTCCCTGTCATGTGTGTTGATGCTCCTGAATCTACATACCAAATGTCTGCATCAACATTTTCATCATGATCTTCCATGAGCAACCTCAAATTCTTTGCCTTTTGTTGTTCTTCATGATATTTCTTTTTCCTACACTCCTTGGCAATATGACCCAACTTTCCGCAATAAAAACATTTAGTTTCAGAGTAGTTTTTATTCAAGTACATACCTTGGGTAAGACTTGGTCGTTTATGTGAACTTGCTTTGTTTTTCTGTTGTGGACCTCCTTTCCCTTTGTAGAAGTTTTTCCTCACCATCAATGCAAGATCGACACTTTGGGGCTACAGAGTTGATCTCCTCTCTTCTTCCTGCATCAATATACCTGTCAACTCTTCAAAATGTGGGATCTTTTCTCTGGCATTGATCCCAGTGATGAACATTTGATAGTCATCAGTGACACCATTCATTGTAATGGTTACAAGATCTATATCGTCCATTATATGACCAATATCTGATAATTTGGTTTTGAAATCCTTGATCCTTGCTACAAATCTTGTAGCACACACGCAAATCTCTATGGATTCCTTCTCAGCCTCCAGAAAACCTCCTATTTTTAGCTTTAACCTTGTTATCATCTTCCCCCGCAGCTTCAATGATAGCTTACAACCTTTTTCTTGGCTTCCTCACATGACCACAACCTTGTTATTGGCTTTCCCCAATCGTCGCAGAAGTCCCTGTCTGTTCTACGACACCGTTGCAGAGGTGCACATCTTTACTGCAACGATCTGCGATGAAAAATTTGCGCTAAGTGCTACAGTGCCCTCGTCGCAGAGGTACACGCCTTTCCAACAACGAATTCGGAATTTTCAAAGTTATATTCTTCAGAACTGTGATGATCTCGATTCAAAGAACCACCCACCAGCCAACATACAGGTTCCTCAGCCCTGACACTCTGATACCATGGTAAAAATGGCATTGTTTGTATTAAAAATAAAACCCACTAGTTAGCTCTATGAAAGAGAGTCTGAAATAGGAGAGTCTGGCTCTGCAGAATGCTCTCCATTGTTCATCAACATTACACATTAAATAGAATACATGGTTTTAGGGAAGTTAGAATAGCTTCCTAAGAAATAGAAACTAATTCCTATCCTGAGGCTACGTGAACCAACTCTACCTATTCTAGGATATTCTCGATTATCTTCAACACATTGATATTTACAATTTATGGTTAATTAAAACCAATCACCATATGCACATATTTCCAATGTTATAACTTAGGATAAAAATCCTTTCATTCTCCAATTGTATTTCATTTCTCTACCTACCCTTACTTTCCTAACATTTTTTCAATCTTAGTCACCCGAGTGTATTTAGACTAGCAACTCAACATTTTCCTTTTAATTTTTAATCTACTTCTATCCCTTATTTCTTCCATTGGCTCAGATTAAATTGCTGAGCCAATTTTATTTGCTACCTATTGACAAACAATTTAAATCAAATCCAACCATGATTAAACTGTACAATTGGATTTTATGAACTAGTGTGGAATTTAAACAATTTGCACACAACTTTTATTTGCAAAAATAACTTGACTAAGAGTAGTGGCATTTGGATTTGCAACACTTTCAGAATTTATTATGTTTTATTTTCTTTCTAATCTAACATTTTATTTTTTCCTTCCTTTTTTAGGGCATCTATTCTAACATTTTATTTGATATGGACTTATTCATCATAATATCCCTAGCATTTTTTGTTTCAATATTCTTTTTGTCCATATCAAAACTTGACATTTTCTTGTAATATATATATATATAATATATAATAATAATATATAATATATATATTAATAATATAAATATATAATATATATAATGACTAAATATCTTAACTACCAACCAAAAAAAATGCTACAACATCGGCTCCAACTGGGCACTGCTTTCTCCTGTAGAATGCAAAGAATCTTCAGATCCAGGTGCCTTCTCCTCGGGTTATGGAGTCTTAGCTGTGAAATACTCACACTGACAGTTGAAAAGAAGAATAAAATAAACTGGACTTTTTACAATGGTAGCATTGAAATCTACTTCAACTTCTTAGTACTAAATGTAATGCTTGAGAACCCTTCCATTAACAGGATATGTGGAATATAGTCCCTCTAGATTTTGTAGCACAAAAGTGTTGTTTCCCTTTACTTCAACAATAGCTAAAGGTCCAAACCATAGGTTTTCAAAATTCCCATGTTTTCCCTTGTCTTCTCTTCCGGAATCCCATCTTAGAACTAGATCACCTTCCTTGAAGTCCCTCTCCTTGTCTCTTATGTCAAACAAGATCTTCATCTTATTCTGATACTTTTTCAATTTGTATTGAACTTCATCTTTGTTTTCATTCAGTTTAATAATTTGATTTATCCTTCTCGAAAAATTATCAGGTTCATCAGTTGAATCCTGTAAAAACTTTAAAATAGGGAAGTCCAAGTTCGTAGGGAAAATTGCATCTTTCCCATAAACTAACTGAAAAGGAGATTTTCTAATAGATCTATTTGGAGTAATCATGTTTTTCCAGGTTGCATAAATTAGATGAGAGTCCCAGCTCTTTTTATGATCTGCTACAGTCTTTTTGATCACCTTTACCAGACTTTTATTGGATGATTATGCAAGACCATCACCTTGAGGATAATATGGAGTTGAATGATGTAGCATAATATGATATTTATGGAAAAACTCAATCATTTTAACACTAGAAAATGTTGTGGCATTATCAATAATAATTTGGGTTGAGCAACCAAATCTAGACAAAATATGTTCTTCAATGAATTTAATTACTTCTGAATCAGTAGCATTTCTTACTAGAATTGCTTCGACCCATTTAGTAAAGTAGTTTGTTGCAGTGAGGATCCATCTATGTTGATTTATTGAAGTGGGATGAATCTCTCCAATAAAATCCAATCCCCATTGGAGAAAAGGTGCTAAGACTATTGTAGGTATGAGTGGAAGAGCTGCTAGTTTTTGCTTACCAGCAAACATCCGACAAGGAACACAACTTCTGACTTTTGATCCTACTTGTAAGAAAAATGTTGGCCAATAAAATCCTACCCTTAATATCTTATATGTTGTTTCTCTCCAAGCATAATATCCTCCACAAAATCCAGTGTGAAATTAATCAATGATTCTGTCAGTCTTTGATTCTGTTAAAAATAATAACAAGATATTTAGTGGGTCCTTCCAGTATAGATTTGCATTTATGGTATAGTACTTGACTACTTTCAATTATAGAGTTTTACATTGACTTTTGGAGAATGATGTTGGACATTCAAAATGGATCAAGAAATTTACAATATCTTGATACCAATTTGATAAAAGGAATTTCTCATCAATGTGTAGAGAGATGGTCTGATATGAAGGTAAAGGTTCTTGTGGATTCTTTTCTTCAGGATGATGGGAAGGTTCTTGTGTATTCTCCTCATTCAAATTTTGGGAAGGTTCTTATGGATTCTCTCATTCTACATGGAAAGAAGGTTCTTGTGTATTCTTCCCTTGTATTTCCAAAATAGAAGTCATGCCCAACACTTTACAGTTGCATTCAGCTAGAACATTAGCTAATCCTTGACCCTTTACTAGCTTTGTGGTTTTGATAGTTAGATCAAACTCCAGTATTTGAGTGATCCATCTAACTCTCTTCCCATTAGTGTCTGGTTGGGTTAAAACAATTTTTACAGCATTGTTAGGAACATAAGCAGTAATAGGTGAATGTAAGACATACACCCTGAATGATTTGAGGGCTTGTATAAGGACGTACGATTACTTATCAATTATGTCATACTTAAGCTCGACATCTCTCATAACCTTACTGAAAAAGGCTATAGGTTGTTCATGAGAATATTCATTCTTTTGTAATAAAAAAACAGGAAGGGTTGTTTCAGAGGCAAAGGAAAAGATACCGAATGGTTTGGTATAATCAGGACTGGCCAAGGTTGGAGCTTTAGAGATAGCTTTCCTGATCTAATCAAATGCATACCTAGAAGAGACAGTCTATTTAACTTCATGATACTTTCGGAGCATATCAGTTATGTCTTTTACAATTTCAGCATACTTTAGGATGAATCTTCTTAAAAAAATAATCTTGCCTAGAAAAGCTTGAATCTATTTCTGATTTATAGGTAAAGACAATGATTTTATAGAAGATACACGTTTAGGATCAATCACCACTCCTTCCTTTCAGATTATATGGCCTAGCAGTTTTCCTTCTTTGATAGCAAACAGAGACTTTTTAGGATTAACGAATATTCTGAATTTCCTACACCTGTCAAAAACCTTCATCAAGTGCTTTAGATGTTTCTCATCATAATTAGAAAACAGTTATGTCATCAAGATAAATGACTACAAATTTGTTTACCTGACCCACAAAATCTATGTCCATATCTCTAGGAAATGTTGCTCTAGCATTGAATAAGCCAAAGGGCATTCTAGAATACATAAATGTACCACAAGGTGTAGTAAAAGTTGTCTTCTCTTTGTCTGCTAGATCAACATTTATCTAAGTGTAACCTGAAAAGACATCAAGCATAAAAAGTCTTTGTGCTCCTGAAACCATTTGAAGAAACTGATCCATTTGGGTAAAGGATAGCTATATTTTAATGATGCGTTGTTCAAATTCCTAAAGTCCACACAAAGTCTGATTTCCTCATTCTTCTTTCTAACAGGAACTAGATTGGAAACCAAATTAGAGCATCTAAGAGGCAAAATAATCTGGGCATCTAGCATTTTCTTAATTTCCTTTTCTACAATTGGTAGAAGAACTGGATTAATCCACCTAAGTTTTTGTTGATAAGGTTTAGCTTCCGATTTTAAAGGAATATTATGTTGTATCAATGATGTATCATAAGTCTTTAGATCAGCATAGGTCCAAGTAAAAAAATCCTTATATTTTTGAAGTAAGTTAAGATATTGAGCTTTGATCTCGGGGTCTAAAGATGCATAGATGTTGATGTTCTTCACCTCATCATTTGATCCAATATTTACTTCCTGTATATCATCTTGTGGACAAATGGAATGTGGGTTTCTGAGGACATTATTTTCATCAAATAATTTCTCTAAAGAAATGAGGCCTTTGGGAATAAAATTGTTAGACAATTGAATGATATCATAATTGGCAATTTTTGAATTGAAATTTGAACTATCATTTTCATTTGTGTTTTCATTTTTTTTTGTTTTATCTTCATTAATTTGTAGAACTGAAAATTCATCTACAACCTGCATAAAATATTTTAGTTGTTCATTATCTCCAAATATCTACCAGTATTTGAGATTATCTGGGATGGATGGACTGTATTTTACTTGTATTTGATAGAGCACATTAGTTTGATCAGGAATTTTAAATGAACTAGGAGAAACAGCTAGGGAATCTGCATGAATATTCTCATCTCTTGGGATATAAGTCAGATTAAAAGCATTAAAGGAATTTTCAACTAAGTCACAAACCTTATTTCGATAATATCTAAGCCTAGGATATTTTGTTTGGAAAAGATTTCTAACTTGTTTAACAATGCGCTCTGAGTTAGTGAAAACACTCAGAGTTTTTACCTTTAAACTTTTGGCTAGCTGCATTCCTAGAAGGAAAGCTTCATATTATGCTACATTATTTGTAACTTCAAAATCAAGTTTACATCATTGCGTAATGTTTTCTTTTTCTAGTGATATTAATACTACCCCAACTCCTACTCCATCCTTTGTACAAGAACTATCAAAGAATAGTTTCCATATATCAGTTTGTTTTGGTATAGGGCTCTCAATTACATCTTCAATTTTTACTTGAGATTCATGTGTTTGTTTGAAGAGAGTTGAAAACATCCAAAATCTTGATCAATTGCATATATGGGATGGTTCCTTGGTTGATCTGTTTTGCATACAATATGCACAAATCTTACCTCTCTATACAACCTAAGTTGTTCTCCTCCATAAACTGGAATAGTGGCATAAGACATGTCCATATGAAGAGTTCCCCCTAATTTGGCGCAACAAGACATTGAAAGGAGCATTCCAAATTTGGGAGGGATATCTATGCCAACTATATCTAACACTACACTTTTTACTGGGATTTGGGCAAGAGTGACTACTAAATCCTTAATCAGTCCTAGACAAGGCACCCTTTTTGCATCAAAGGTGTACAAATCATGATAGGATCTAGTTATGTCAAGATTTAAATGATCCATGATAGTTTTTGGCATGAGATTATGTGATGCTCCAGAATCAAGCATACAGTTGTATAACATTGAATCATTTGTCTTTAGAGTCACATAGAAAGGAGGTATTATTTCATCTATCATATCTGAGCTAGGACCAAAAACAACTGCTGGTTTTTCATCTTGAAGGCTAATCACATCACTTTCAACATCAACAGAGGTGTTTTGTATCCATTTGGAGACTTGATTTTTATATCTAGGGTTTTTGGAAAGTTTTGAAAGTGGTATAGGGATTTTAACTCTTTCTAACTCCTTTTCAACATTAAATGCAGTTAAGATAGTTTTCTCAATTTGGGCTATATTGGTTGACTGATTTAATGGTCGAATAATAGTTGTCTAAGTTTTATCAGCTTTGGTACAAGGTTCAATTGTTGGAGTTTCCTTAGGAGGTCTTCCGGGGCTAGGTCTAGGTCTAAGATCATATCTTTTGTTTAGCTCCACAATTAGGAATTCAGAGAAGGCATGGTATTTGGAAACCTGTGAGGACTCTTGATCTTCTTGAACCTACTTTTGTTGTGAGAGAGGAAAAATAATTGTCTGACCAGAAGAGGTATCCATATTGTTAATATCTTCAGTGATAGTCATAGTATTGTCATCAGAATGTTGATCATCTATTAGTAAAGGAGTTGGAACCTACTGATCATTACTAGGCCTTTGAATAATTTGTAACTGTGGATTTTTTTTGTATTGACCTTGATTTTGATTTTGGGGTCGAGTGACTATTTGTTGAACTATTCTAGGTTGAGTCTCAATCTTGGAAATTCTATTGGATACATTTCTAAGAAGTAAAGTGATCTCATCTATTTTAGAATCTTCAGTTTTATCCTTTGAAGAAGTAGAGGCCTCTTGACTAGATTTAAGTTTTCTTTGGGCCTTTTCCTCTTTAGCTTTCAAAGTGGTTGAGGCAACCCTATTTGCTTCCACCTCTAAAGCATTAGTTTTCATGTCTTCAAGAGTCCTTAAAGTTCTCTCTTAACATTATACCAAAATCATCTTCAAAAGCTTTTGAAAACCTAGATTTGGTTGCTACTACAGGGGGTTTGCAATCATGGGGCATCTTATGATAAAGTTTGTTGAACCTTTTGATAAAATCAGAGATAGGTTCACGAAAGTTTCTTTCAAGTTCTTCTAACTGAATAAAAAAGTAAAGAGAATATTTCTTCACTCCCCTTTGATTTTTGAATATATTTGGTAGCTCCTCCTAATTTCTAATGGAATTTGTAGGTAACTACCTAAAACAAGTTCTCACATTTCCCTCAAGAGATTGAACAAACAGCCTCATGTAAACATTCCCTTGTTCTATGTTCATGTTATCTGCAAAGTCTAGAAATGCTTGAGGATGGTCCTCAGTTGAGGGACCAGTTTCTCCATTATATCTAGGAATGTGTTTTAAATATCCATTGGGGAAAGCATCAAGGGTTGGAGGTAAAACTAAAGCTGCATATCTTGCCTATACAATGGGTTGGAAGCCATAGTAGAAGATGATGTATGAGATGTTTGTGAAGATGATGATAAAGAAGAGGAAGATAGTGATAGACGGGGTGTATTACTATGTGGGGGTGAAGAAGGAGGAGATGTCCTAAAAGATTTTAAAGGAGTCTTAATAACTAACTTGTGGACCTGAGAATGAATATCCTCTTTTGTTTCAAAGAGTGGATTTGAATATATAGCAAAGGTCCCTTCAGGTTGTTTAGAAGTATAAGATTCAAGTTGTTCAAAAGTGGAATGGAATGAATAAGTAGTGGGGGATATGATGTCTGTAGGTTTATATTCAGGTAAATGAACAGCTAGGTCAGACTCAAATTTAGGTGATCCTAGTAGAAATGGAGGTTTTGGATGGGATTCAAGTGAATGAATAAGGAAAGCTGATTTGAAATCAGCTCCCCTATCTAAAAGTTCAGCAACCCTAGGTGATAAGTGAGAGTAATCTGGATTGGATGGAATGTTACTATAGGGATCAAATTGTAATATATCTTCAGATTGCAAGGCTAAAATTGAAGAAGATGGTTGATCTTTTCTTTTAGAACTGGAATTTCTCACAAGTCTTTATGGATCTGACAAAGGACTAACTATGTCAGATTCATAATGGGATCTAGTGTGCTTAAAAGGTGCTAGTTTGGCACAGTGGAGTCGCCAGGTGAAGGATTTTGACCTATCTAGACCATTAGTCAACTTTAAAGGAATAGTATTTATATCATTGACCCAGGAAAACTAATCAAATTCGAGTCCCTGACAGTGGTGCCAGATTGATGTTGTATCTCTGAGATGATAATGGTCAACTATCATGCCAAGGCATCTAAGATATTTGTTTTGGGGGGTTTTGTTTTAATTTTGGAGGACCAATGTACGAAATAGACTTAAAATAGTAATGCCTAACCTTTTGAATAAAATATTATAATTTAAGCAAAGGGCTGCTATTAAAATCCACATAGTGATTTAGCTTGTCCGGTGTAGAGCAGAAATAGAAAGATGATATGACTATTACATTTTTCAAATAGAAAATTAAATAACCATAAGTAAGAAAACCTTCAAACAATGTGCAGAAAAGTTTAACATAATATGCTCAAGATTACACAGATACTGATGATTTTATGATTTAGAGGGAATTACTTAAACAAACAGTTTATATCATTCATTGTCTTTAAAGATGTTCACTTTAGAAAGCTTATATGAGTAATTGAGACAAAATTACTCCTACCTGGTTATCTTTGTAAAACTGAAGAATATGAAGAAACATAGTGAATAAAAACTAGAAAAACTTACAAGAAACATGAAACTGTGTGAATCAAAATTTAAAATCCTTTGCCATTCTATTAATGATTCAGAAAAAGCTGAGTACATTTAGTGCTTACAAATGTTTCTTCAAGGGTGCAACCCTTAGTAACTCATGAAAGAGAGTTATTTATACAAGTTTAGAGCTAAGAAAATATCTTAAACAAATTTACAAAAATAGCTTAATATAAAATCAGGAAAATGAACTGATAGTCGATCTGTCACTATTTTGTTATTGAACTGTTGATGACTATTCCCCAAAAATATAAATTATGATGATCTGTTGATTACTGTTCCTCAAATTTCTAAAAGCTTATGATCTGTTTCAATCGAGTAAATTAGTTAACTGTTCCCAACATTTTTTATTCGGGATAGATAAACTTAGTTACCCTTTTGTAAACTTCATCCATTTTTGTGTATTTAGTAAAAGTGGGTTTTACTAAAAATATGTGCCTTATTTCATTAAGGATGAAAAAGGTATCTCTGAGTGCATTCAGCACGAGCCTTGGTGTTACTGTACCCTGTATATTTGAAACTGTAGATGCATTGGCCATGACCTTTGTAATCCTGCGGACATAGTCTTCAATAAGCATTATCTTATCATTAATGACAAATATTGAGGGAAAACCCTGACTCGTCAAGGGTTCCAACCTGTTGAAAAAATGTTGAACTATGACATTAACATTGCTGCACTTTTCCTCTAACTGAAGAGTGAGATTTTTCTTTGTAATAATTTTCTTCACTTCTAGTATGGATGATGTCCTGTCATTGATACCCAATTCTTTAAGCTCATTGTTGTCTTTAGAATTCAGAAACTTAATTATTTCAGTGGCTATTGCTGGTATGTCTCATGCTCTTTTTAGATTGTTTCAATAACTTCTTAATCTCTTTCCAACAAGTCCTTTTGATCAAAGATTATTCTAATATAAGGCCAGATATCTTTGATTGATTCAGTAATCTCTCCCCATAAAATCTCCTTTACTAAACCCAGTGTATTTCCAAGGTAAGAGTCTTTGACTTCTTTCTGCAATACCTCAATTTGACCTCTTCCCCTCTGCAACTCAATTGCATGTGAGATTTCTGCAATTGCTTTCAAATGTTGTAGTGTCTTCAGCTGATCCTACAACTTCTTGATTTCCTCTGACTGAATGGAAAGGTTCTGAACATCTTCAATAAGCTTTTCAGCTCCTTCTGCTGTACCTATGGTTGTTGTTGTTCCTGAGGTAGAAACTGTAGTTATAGGGACTGTTGCAAGAGGAACTACATCCATTTGAATATTGGCCTTTTTCACAGCTTCGTCTTTCTCTTTGACAAGTTTTTCCATTTTTTCCTCCATCTGTTTTATTTGCAGATTTTGTTTCATAATGAGATTCATCATGTCATATTTCTGAGTCTCAGTTTCTTCAATATCTTTAGTCATCGAGTCCTCAGAAGCTGGAAATTTGAGTAACCAAGGAGGTAAGAGAGAATGGTGATAATATGATTTGTTTTTCTAGGAATATAGAAGAATCATAGGGAGTGTTTATTTGAGGCAAAGGGCTATCTACAGCTAGGAAAAGTTCTAGAGTTTGAGCTCTTTTAGTGAATTCTATATTTTGATAGGCTTCTGTTAGGATTTCATGGAAAAAGGATGGGTTGGCACAATAGTTGGGGCCTGCAACATCTGTTCAATGGATTGAGCATTGATGGAGCACAAGATTTCTCCTGTAGGTGAGATGATAGCTCTTTGACTGGGGTCATAGGATTCATGGCATTTCTTGACAAATTCAGGTGCTCTGTGTATCTGAGGGAAGATGTAATGAGGAAGGTGGGAGTCCCAAAGTCCTATTTCATCTGTTTGATCGACTAATTGATCCTCCATCTAGCAGTAGATTTCAAACAAATCGAATTCAGACAAAGACTCATTGATTTTACAATCTCTGTCGACCAAGGTAGTTTGATGGAAGTCAACTTGTGGATGGATGAGAGGATTTGGAATTTTTGCGACTTCCTTTCCCTTAGGAGTCATCTTGTTAATTGAATTGCAAGCTGAAAGTGACGGAAATGGGAAGAATTGGTCTGAAAGATAGTGATATCAGAAAAATAGTATAACTAAAAATGGATTAGGTGGACCTGGATGTTGGCTTGCTTCTGCACAGAATTGAAAATTTGGTTGAATGATGAATCTATCGTTTTGGCTACAAGCTACAAGTATCTACTGAATTATGGGAATGCACTTTGTAATAATTTTTATGACAAACAGGGCTTATAATGAATAAAATGGAGTGGGTTTGTTAATCAATGGTTAAATCATCATTAATTCTCCAATGGGGTTGATAAATAGATCAATTAAATATTGATGCGTGAGGGGTGGGGAACTAAATGGATAATAGGAAAATATGTTGCAGCTGATTGGACAGAGGAAGTGACATGGGAGCGGATGTGGAAAATGACGTAGGAGCGGTGGTAAACAGTTGAATGAAAAAATGTGTTCAGGAGTAAATTTAGGTGGTATGTGTTGGCATTATGATTCAGGTGTTGTCCTTGATGGCAACTCACTCAGAGGAATGATACAGGTGATGGCAACTCACTCAGAGGACAGATCATAGGGTAGCAGGTAAATAGAGAGATATACACAGGTTGATCGTGAAGAAAGTGTGTATATACGTGGGTTAGCGGAGTAGAAGGAGCGTACGTGTATACACGCGAGTTAATAGAAGTAAAGGCGTGTACATGTTGGAAATCATGGTTTTGGTCCGTGGTATTTGGTCCATAGTATTTGGTCCAAAGTGACGACCCCAAGTATTGGGTTCATGGTATTGTTTCTACATGGTTTTGGACCATGGTATTGAGAGAAGCCTAACCTATATAAGGAGAAGATCATTAGGCAAAAATAGCGTGCAAGGAATGAATGTCTGACGAAGTGTGAAGATCTAGTATCGCTAGTTATCTGTTTGTGTTGCTTGGATTGGGTTGATATAACAGCAAAGGTACAAGTAATTATCTTTAGATCTGTACGCGGGTTGTATGAGATGAAAGCGTGTATACACGCGGTTTTTGTTATATACCTAGGGGGGGTAATATGGGGTACCGAGGGAGGTACCCAACGTAATAATGTAATAATGGGATGGGCCATAGTAATAAATAAGGTGGTTAACCCATGTCATATAAGGGACCACAAGTAGTTAATAATAATGTAAGGGGCCAATGGTATTAGTTGATGGTATGATGAAACCATGGTAATGATGCATGGTATTGTATGTATGAGGCCTATATAGAGGGTAGAGACTCCACATGGAGAGACATAAATGAAGAGAAGTATTCTTGTATGAATAGGCATATGGCTTGTGGAGTATTCTCCTTCCTTAAGGAGTGAATGTATGGTGTTGCCCTACCATAAGGGTTTGATCAATAAAGAAGCATTCCTATCTATTTCTATCTTATTTCTTGGGTTATTTCTATTATCATAATATTTCTGGTTTAGATTTACAACAAGTGGCATCAGAGCTATATTTCTGGGTTAGAGCTACAACAAGTGGTATCAGAGCACTTTCTTGGGCACAAAAGTGGAATTTTTTTTTTTTCATTTTTGCAGGATTTCAAGGGCGACGAATTTGCAGATCAGATCTGTACATTTTGGTTCAAGATGTACAAAATATGATTTCAGATCTATATTCTATGTGAAAAAATACCCGATTTCAAAAAAAAAATCAGCCGAATCGGAGTCCGGATGAAGGAGATATCGCTGATTTAAAAATCAGTGGGGTTGCAGATAATTTTTCAGGGCAGCGCGTTTGCGGCGCAGATCTAGACGTCTTGGTATAAGATCTAAAAAATCTAATTGTAGATATGGATTCTTTGTGGAAAAATACCCAAATTAAAAAAAAAAAAATCAGTTGAATCGGAGTCTGGATGAGGGAGATATCGCTGATTTAAAATCAGCTCTTTTTTGCCGAAATTTTGGGTGACGGCGGGAGAGTAGCAGCGCAGATCTGAAATTCCAGTGTCTGAATCAGGATTTCTATCACATGGGCAGATGCATAATGGTTGTTCCATTTCCAAAAACAGGTTATAATAGAGATTCTGAGCAATATTGATGAAACTATGACATTTTCAAATTTTAGCCAAGTGGATTTTTTCAAACCTTCATGGCTTCTAGCAAGGAATTTTTACAGGAAAAGATGATGGTCCGACTATTGAATAACTCATAAAGGAACTAAAGCATATATTTCGGACAGATTGGAGGGAGAAAGTGTGATCATTTTTAATAGATGAGGCTGCCAAATGGTGGTGGAATTCACTTGACCACAAGCAGTTGACCAAACTTTCAGAGGAAGAATTTGAAAAATTACTTTTAGACATATGCTAGAAAACAAGATAAGGAGAAACATGTGGGTCTATTTCCTACTGGTATATCCTTATTGGAGGTTCATGGGTTGATTCAGAAAGAGAAGATCGTTGTGTCTATAAATCCTAGTTGCCAGCATAATGTTATCAATGTTAATTTGGCAAACAAATTGCAAGTCCCAGCAAAACAAATTGAACATACACAGGTTGCTAATAAGGATGTTCAAGTGTACAAGGATTTGAAGATTTCTATGGATAAATATGTGTTGCATGGTGATTTTTATGCTTCAGAGATGGATACTATGGATGTTGTTTTGGGATATCCTTGGATGGAATCCGTGGGTACTATCAATATTAATGTACAGAAGAAATTCCTGAAGCTCTGGTATAAAAAGAAGAAACTGACATTACAAGATATTTCTATTAATAAACAGATAGAGTCCAAGGAGGTTGAAGCAGAAGATGTTCCAGGGTCTGACATATCAGATGATGAGCAGTTGGTGGTCGACAATCAGACACAAACAGAGGCTGAAGCAGAAAAGGTTACAGGCGCTGATACATCAAAGGAGGACTCAGTGGTTGAAGTCATATTGGAAATGAAGACACCACAACAGGCACCTCAGCAGGTGAATTAAAGAAAAAGACACCGTGGGTTAAAACTTCAACATATCATCACCCACATCACCCCGCAAGAAAACAACCAACAAGATGGCAACCTATTAGCCACAAGGACAACAAGCCCCGTATGATGGATAGCGAGGAGCGAAGATCCACCTACTACACATCAACACAGAAGAGCTGCCAGGGTCAACTTCCATATCAAGCGAGCGAGGCACCAGCGAGATCGAGGGTTCAGCTTTCTCTTGGATGGCTAGATGCACGTGCATGGTATCAGTGGACTACTCTTTTGAGTAGATATTATTATTTGTGTTCTTCCCATGTTTCGGGGACGAAACATGCTAAGGGGGGTGGAATGTTATATACCTAGGGAGGTAATATGGGGTACCGAGGGAGGTACCCAAGGTAATAATGTAATAATGGGATGGGCCATAGTAATAAATAAGGTGGTTAACCCATGTCATGTAAGGGACCACAAGTAGTTAATAATAATGTAAGGGGCCCATGGTATTAGTTGATGGTATGAGGAAATCATGGTAATGATGCATGGTGTTGTATGTATGAGGCCTATATAGAGGCTAGAGACTCCACATGGAGAGACATGAATGAAGAGAAGTATTCTTGTATGAACAGGCATATGGCTTGTGGAGTATTCTCCTTCCTTAAGGAGTGAATGTATGGTGTTGCCCTACCATAAGGTTTTGATCAATAAAGAAGCATTCCTATCTATTTCTATCTTATTTCTTGGGTTATTTCTATTATCATAATATTTCCGGTTTAGATTTACAACAAGTGGTATCAGAGCTACAACAAGTGGTATCAGAGCTATATTTCAAACTGTAGGAAAAAGTATTCCATCTCCTTTGGCAAGCTTGCATGTTGTCATCCCTTAACAGTCTGAACATATCTCCAAAATGTGTAATTTCTTTCTCTTGGGCGACAAGATACCTGGGTGCAAGTTGAGGGTCATTTGTAATTAAGTTATGTGTGTTGATGACAACCATTGGATTTGACTGCTTAGCTCTAATCATGATAGGCTTTGTTTCTTCCCTTGCCATTATTTTATTCATTTCAACATCCCTTGCTTCCTCATGCTTCATCCATGATGCCAAATCCATCAACTATAAATCCCCTAGTTTTTCATTAAGGTCCCATACGTTCAGATCTGTCAAGGCTAGGTTATGTAGGTAGAACTCAGATAGTTTAGCCCTATCCTCCAATGTGCTTTGATAAAAAAGATCAATGAACTGTCTATAATCCTGGAACGGCATAGTGCTTCTCTGTGCTAGGGTCTTGATTTGGAACTGCAGCCACTGTTCCTTAAGGTATAAGGCATAAGACTTAACTGGCATCCTACACTCAATTGCCTCTAAGGATAGACTAGCCATGGATTCTAATTGATTCTCTCTTTCTTCTAGTTGTCCTTTTAACCATGCATTTTATGCCTCCAACTGATCTTTCATCATTTCCTCTCTATCACTCGGGCTTCTCAGTTCTCTACCCATCTCTTTAAGGTTTTCCTCCATGTGACCTATGTCCTCCACTCCCTTGGACTTGGCAATTTGCATCCATCTATATGTTCTTATTCTTTCTCTCTCAAGCTCAAGGAATAATGGGATGGAAAAATTTTGTGGAATGACCCTACCCCTTCAATAAACTTGTAGTAGGAGTCAAGGTTAGGTTGAGGACTAGGTTCCCTTAGCTCTAGGTCCTCTTTCTTTGTTTCTTGTTGCACACTCCCTTATTTATCCAATTTCTAAGTATCATGTAGGTTTAGTAGAGTTTCCTGTAGGATTTCCTCTGCTTCCTGTAGGTCCTTTTGTGTATCCTGTAGGATGACTTTTCCTTTGGATGAGGTAGATCTAGTCACAGGCCTTCTCACATAAGTGATAGGAAACTTGGGGGAGGCTTGTCCTGAGGATCCTTCTCCTTGATTTTTCATAAGAGGGGCCATCTTCTCCTCTTGTTTAGGTGAGTCTTCAATAACAATAGGAACCTTAGTGGGAGTTTGAGGTTTTCCCTACCTTATGCTTGTACATTTTCTTGTCCTAAAGCACAATGGAGTTTGTCTCTGCCTCTTGCCTTTTTGTTTGATAGGGGTACTAAGGGCAGTGAGGGAAGTTGTTTCCTCTTACTCAGGGGGTTCTAGAGATACCCTGGGTGATTCCTCCTTGTCTTATGCCTCCTCTTTTCCATTCCCCCTCTCATCTTTGTCTTTCTCCTCTTCTTCTCCCTCTAGTTCCTCACTCTGTTCATTAGTTTCCTCCTTAGCATATTCTTTTGTTTCTTCACCACTTTCCTTCTTTTTTTCTTCCTCTTCTTGCTCATATTCATCATCTATTTCCTCTTCATCACTCTCTATTTATTCTTCATCTTTTTCAGTTTCTTCTTCATCCCTTTCACTGGCAGTAGGGCTCTTGTCATATTCAAGGGATTTTATGTCCTCCTTTGTCTGGCGTCTCTGAAAATTGCCCATGTGATAGGAATTATGAGGTATTGGAGGGCATCTTCTATGATAAGTCTAATTAACCCATGATGTGCTAGCTATTGGTGGTTTCCTTCCTACACCTTCATGCTCATATCTATCATTGATTGAAGAAGGAAGTAGGTTATGTTGATTCTATTTTGAGGAGGTGTGTCTGCTCCAAACCTCAATTCTTCAATAAGCCTAAAGTGGTATATATATACCACAGTGTACCTACCTTCACATGAGATATACTTTATAAGGTGGTAGTTAATTTAATTCCAAGGATAGGGCAAGCTTGCTCTTCTCACTCCATTTTTTTCTTCCATGGCCTCCTCTCCTTCTAAAAAGAATTTCTTCTTTGCAGTTTGGTTATTTCCATTGTCCTCCTTTCTCCAAGGAACTCCTAAGGGAAGTGTGGTAATTATGCCTATGATTTTAGGCGTGGCGTCTATGGAGAGGCCTCTCACCACAACAGTGGCTTGGTTCCTAGTCAGTGGAATGAGGGAGAGAGAAAAATCTTTGGCTACTTAATCATCATACCCCTTCAATTTCTCAAAGAAACCCATCCAATTGTGCCTTGTGAATATCTCTAGCACAGGAGGGTGTTGATGAATCCTCACTCTGTTGATGGGTTCCCTTTTATTAAACCCCCTATCATTTTCTTTGATGGATGGAGGAGTGTATATGTCTGATGAAAATGATAATGAAGGAGGAAATGTAAATGAAAATTTTGTGTATACAATTCCCTTATGTTGCAATCACTTTCAACAAACTAGAATATTTTTTTATGTTCCTTTCACTTGGAAAAAGGTGGCGAAATGTAGAACCTACCTCCTTAACACTTCTTGATGAAGGAACCCTCTTTTTTTCCCTTCTGAAGTTGCTCACTACCAGTCATGTAGGTAATGGATTGTATCTTGTAGGATCTCCTGTAGGATCATGTAGGTGGTCTTGCACAGGGAAAAAACAAAATTTTCCTTTCCTGTAGACTGCTTGAGGGCCAAGAGCGACTTCACTAGTGTGAGCCTTGATAATGTGAATGCTTCTATGCATGGGGATCAACATTTATTTACTCATATGGGTGATTTGAGTGAGGTGGTGTGCTGGCAGCCGAGGTACGAATATCTATTTTTGGACCGTTGGTCCCACTACCACATCATCATTCTCCTCACCTCGTAATCAACTCCCACTTCAGGCAACCATAGCTTAACTACTTTTGACCTCATCCTTTTTTCCTTGACTTGATTGCTGCCACGTGTGTGAGGACTAACTTCTTTCTCCTCGTTGACTGAACGAAGGTGCCAAGTTAACTAGACACGTTTCGCTTATAAACCAACTCTTTCAAAACTTTTACATATTTTGATCCCATTGTGCTAATGAGAGAGTGGAAGCGAGATACTTACCTGTGGTAATGATGCCTTGATGCAGTTTGTTGAAGAAATGAATTCTTTGTTGTGTGTTTGTTGCATGTGCTTTTCTCCTTTTTTCATTGTCCATTGATGATTTTATTTGATGTGCAGGTACTTGGTTTTGATGATTATGATGCTGATGTTGCTGCTAGGCCGCTATGGAGGAGACTCTTCTACCTTTGGATCTCCCATGCTTGAAGCTGACTGCAACCTCTGATTTCTGTTTTGTGGGATAGGCTGCTACAGGATTTCCTACAAGGTGTCCTATAGCTACTTCTCCCTCAAAATTATTAATCATTTTCTACTGTTGGAGCCTAAGGATGGTTAGCACGGAAAAAGAAGGGGTCTAGGGATTTGTGAATGAAGAAAATAGCCTTTATTTGTTGTCCCTTTTCTCTCTGCCTTCATCCTCTTTTCTTTGTGTTTTTCTTGAAAACTGTAATTTTTTTAAAACTGACTTTTTTTTATGAATGCATGGGCAATCGTGGTGGAGAGAGGTATGGTGATGAGATGGTGAAGTGGGAGTTTATTTTTTTATATGGGTAGGTCATCCCCTTGCTCTAGGGTTACTTATTTTAGGATTCCTAAGCCACTGTAATTCCCACAAGATCATCCTATAGGTTTTCAGAGAATCAGGTAGGTTTACAGGGGATCCTGTAGAAAACATAGAACCCTTGCACATTGAGGCAAATGAGTGGAAAAAATGGAAGGAATTATGGAATGATGAAGGATAATGAATGGAGAAATAAAAAAAGTTGGACAGGTCCCTTTTGGTTCTCTTTTGTTTCACTGATCGTCCTCCTACTGACCTGCAAACAATATTTTCATAATTTTTCTTCTCTTTTTTTATTTTTATTTTTATTTATTTATTTATTGAAAACAACTAGTCTGCCTCTAAGAGGTTTTCATCCTAGCTGCTTTCCCTGGGCACCTTAAGAGAGGTTTTCACCCAGAGATCTTTTTATTTCTCTTTTTTTTTTGACACCATTGGGCCGCCTCAAGAGGTTTTCAACCCAACAGTGGGACTCAGGCACCTCATGGAGGTTTTCACCTGAGTCGCCTTATTTTTTCTTTTTTCTTTTTTTTTTTTCTTTTCCTTTTTCTTTTTTCTTTTTTCTTTTTTCTCAGTGACTTGATGAGGTAGGAGTTGATACTTGCTCCACCACCATAACTATTTTGTTGATACCACCAATGAACTCTTGCTTTGACAATGGCCTCTTGTAAACTTTTAATTTGTGCCCATTAACAAGTAAAGGAATGGCCTCTGCATCTATGGTTCAAATCTACACTGAACCATTATCATGACATTTCTCTATGACATAAGACCCTAACCATCTAGTCCTTAACTTTCCCTTAAGGTCTGTATATCTGGAATCATATAACAACGCCCAATCACCTTCTTGAAATTGTGTATCCTTGATGTTCTTGTCATGCCATATCTTCCTCTGAATTTGAGTCACCTCTGTGGGTAGGAGGGCCTGCATTCTGAACTCATCTAACCCATTCAACTGGAGCAATCTCTCTTTTTGTGCACTGTTGAGATCTAGATCTAGTTGGGTTTCCATCCTCATTGTATTATACTCAAATTCAATGGACAACAGGACCTTCTTCCCATAGACCAACTCATAGGGTGTGAATCCAGTGGTGATCTTCCAGGTGGTATTGTAGGCCCAGGTGGCCCCAACTAATCTATATGCCCAATATTTTATGTTGTTGCTAACCACTTTCGTCAAAATTCCCTCCAGCACTCTGTTTGTCACCTCCACTTGCCCATTAGCTTGTGGGTGATAGGGAGTGGAGGTTCTATGCCTGATCTTCTGCTGGCTTAACAAGTTTTCGATACAGTTGGATGTAAATTGGTTGCCTTGATCATTGACCAGTTCTCTAGGGTACCCAAACTTGTAAAATACATTTTCCCTTAAGAACTCAACCACTTTCTCCTTTATTGCTACCTTGATTACCTTGGTTTCAGCCCATTTAGTCAAATAGTCAGTGCACATAATCATGTACTGCTTTTTCTTAAAAGGAGAGTCAATAGGTCCAATGAAATCCATGCCCCACTTGTCAAATGGATTAAAATTCACTTGAGGTTGCAGAGGCATTTCATCCCTTGGAGTAGGCTTTCCCATCCTTTGGCATCGATCACACTGACTAGTATACCTTCTCACATCCTAATGAAGCGTGGGCCAATAATAACCATCTTTTAACACCTTGAATGTTGTCTTCTTGGCTACAAAGTGGCTGCCACAAGGCTCATCCTGACAGGTCCAAAAGGATGTCAAAGACTTCCTCCTCCCTGACACATCTTCTCAGAATTTGATTCGAGTCTATTTTGTAGAGGTTGCCCCCAATCCAAGTGAATGAGGTGCTCTTCCTTACAATCTTTCTTTTCTCTTTGGAGGACAAATTTGGCGAGAACTATGCAGTCACCAAATAGTTTGCTATGTCAGAAAACCATGGAGAGAGAACTGAAATGGAAAATAAGTGTTCATTCGGTATCTGATCATCAACCATTCCTTCCTCCCTTGCAAGCAAAGTTAATCTAGACAAAAAATCTGCAACAACATTTTCCTTTCCATGCTTATCAACAATAGTTAGATCAAATTGTTTTAATAAAAGTAACCATCTAATAATTTTGGCATTCACATCATCTTTATTCATTAAATATTTAATTGCACCATGGTCAGTATGTACAAATGTTTGATAACATGTAATGTAATGCCTAAATTTCTTCAATGAATGCACAACATCTAGGAGCTCCTTTTCGGCCACTGTGTAGCTCAATTCGGCCTTTGACATATTCTTACTGATAAAGTAAATGGCATAAGCCAATTTGTCATCTAGCTGGCCTAGAGCTTCTCATATGGATTTTGTGAGGCATCATCATGTATATGAAAAAGGAAGGGCCCAATTTGGCCCTCGGAGAATAGGTGTAGTGGTCAACTTGTCCTTCAGGGTGTCTAGGGCCTCTTGACAGCTTTTTGACCATACAAACTTAGAGTCTTTGGCCAACAACCCAAATAAAGGAGAAGATAATTTGTGAAATTCTTTTATAAACCTCTGACAATATCCAGCTAAACCTAGAAAACTTCTTACATCTCTCTGCTTTTGCAGAGATGGGACCCTTTGGATGATAGTTATTTTGTTTGTGTCCACCTATAGTCCTTGTTGGGAGATTGAATGACCTAGCACAGTCCCTTTAGTCATCAACAACTCACATTTTTCGGGACTAAAGGGAAGGTTCATTTCAATGCATTTGTTCAACACCTCACCTAAGTTGGACAAAGCCTCCTAGAAATCGCACCCATAGGGTGTAAAATCATCCATATAAATCTCTATTGCATCATGGACTAGCTCAGCAAAAATACTTAGGATTGCTCTCTGGAAAGTGTTAGGGGCATTGCATAGGCCAAAAGGAAGGACCCTATAGGTTAAAGTACCCCAAGGAAAAGTGAAGGTGGTTTTATCCTGGTCTTCTGGGCTAATTTGGATTTGATTGTACCTGTTGAACCAATCTAAGAAAGAGAAAAAAAAATTCCTCCCAGGCCATCTAGCACATGGTCATTGAAAGGTAGAGAGAAATGGTCCTTCTTTGTGGCTTTGTTTAACTCTCTGTAATCGACACAAATCCTCCACTTACCATTTTTCTTTGGAACCAAGACCAAAGGAGAGACCCACTCACTATCTGAGATAGGGTAAGTGAATCCTGCATCTAGCAGCTTTTGCAGTTCTTCTTTGACTATATCCTTGAGAGTTGGATTCATTCTTCTTTGGGGTTTTCTGATTGATTTGCAACCTTCTTTGATATAAATGTGGTGATTACACACCAAGGGGTGCACTCCCTTCATTTCTTTGTAACTCCAAGCAAAGGTATCCAAATGTTCCTTTAGCATGTTGCACAACTTTTCTTCCTGGTGAACAGAAAGAGATGGGTTAATTTTCAAAGTTCTCTCAGGGCTGAATTCTATGGTTTTGACATGAGTAGGGTTTGAATCAGCTAAGCATAGATCAATCTAATGGTTGTGTTGGGTTTCCTTTACTACTTTTTATAAGGACAATGTGCTGGGAGTTCGACTTTGGAGTATGTGTTCAATCAAATCATCTTCATCTGGTTGTCCTCCCCCATGGTTGTTTCTAAGGTATAGAGTTGGGCTGAATAAACTTCATCTTCTTCATCTTCCTCTAGCCATAAAGGTAAGTTATGTTCTAGAGATGGCTGAGGAGGAGGATATAGGACTAACTACTTGGACATATGCCCATTTTTTATAGTTATATTTCCAGTCGTGTAGCTAATGTAGGCATCAGCAGTGGCTAACCAGGGCCTCCCAAGGATGAGAGGGTAACCAGTAAGCTTGGTCTTAGGTTGGAGAACTAGGAAATATTTAGGGTACTCCCAAGAGTCAATAGAGACCATCACATCCTCCATAATCCCCTCGGGGGTCACTGTGGAGCAGTCTGCAAGTTGAAAGACTGTTGTGGTATTTCTCAATGAGCCTTGGAGGTTGAGCTTGAGCATGGTGTCCTTGGTCATCAAATTAATGGAAGCCCCAAGATCAATCAAAATGTTGGGTACAAAGGTGTCATTGATGTGCACATCTATTAGAGGGCTTCCAGGGTCCAAATACTTTAGAAAAATTACCTTCCCTAGAATTAAGTCGAACAGTTGTCCAATGACATTAATGGTAGGGTCATCTCTTTTTCGCCTCCCTAGATGTTTGAAGCAATTCTCCTTAATCAACTTTTTGTAAATAGCTACATATTTTATAGCTTAGAGAAGTGGAATTTTGACACATAGATTTTTTAATTCTCCCAAAAGTTTAATCTCTTCCAAGGTAAGCTGGATTGGTTGAGTTAATATCTTAGGAAAGGGTGGCGGATTTACTTTAGACATGCTTTCCTCTCTTTATTCCTCACTCTCCCTAGGTGGAGGTAGAGTTTGGTTGTCCAGGATTACTCTCCCAAATCTCAGGTTGATTTCCTAAATCTCCACAACATAAGCAGGATAGGATGTCTCTCCATTGTATACTTGTTGTGTCTATATGTTGTTCGGGTTCGGATTTAGATGGGCAGACATATAGGGTTGTTTAGGTGGAGAAGGGTGTAAACTATGTGGTTGAGCAGGTGGTGAAGGCAATAAATATGGAGCATTGTTGTATGGGGGCCTCCACCCTTGGGGCGATGCATTCCATTCAAGCTGTGGTGGAGCATATGGTTGAAATCACTGGTTGGTCGGCTAGGAATGATACTGAGGTGCGAAGGACCAAGGAGGAGGTGTAGACTAGGAAGGATGAGAAGGGGGGGGCCAAGAGAGAATGGATGTGGTCTGTTTGGGGTTGTAATATGCATGGGATGACCCTTGCATGCCTTGCTGCTATGGCTAAGGCCCATGAGGTCTCCTTTGATTTACGTAGTAGAACTATTCAGTCACCCCTTTAACTCCCTGATATACAGCTTTTAGTCCATGTAGAGAAGGGATCTTGTCTATGGAGTGGTTTTCTTCACAGACTGAGTAGACTTCAACCAGGTTTAATGAAAATTCATTCCTAGGGTGCCTCCTTGTGCATATAGGGCAGAAAATGGCTAAGGCTCTCTCTGCTTCCTCCTGTTTCTCTTAATGTGCATAGTGTCCATCTGTAAGGCAAGGGTTTGCAGCTTCTCACTCTTGAAATCTTCCAGCATGTTTCCAATTTCACCCTTGATGGATGTATTAGAAGAGGATGGACTGACCATAGGTTGACCACCCCTACCCTTTTTCCTAGCTACCCTAGAATGGTTTCAAAAGACAGTCTTGATATCTTCATAGGGTAGCTGGGAGATGTCCCCTCCTACTAACAAGTTTAGGGTATCCAAAAGGTATTCCCTTACCCCTCTAAGTAGGACTAGATTCAATGACTCAGGGTCAAGTGTGCACCTAGCCCTTTTGTAGCTAAGCTGAAATCTTTCTTCATAATCCTCTAGGGATTCATCATGCCCTAAGGTCATCCTAAAATTTCATCTTTAGTGTCTTTAGACCTACAATAGTATCGATACTTTTTGTTGAAGGATTGTTGCATTTTAGCCCAAGTTTTTATGATATCCCTAGGTAAACCCTTGAACTAGTGCAAAGTTGCATCCTTGAGAGTGGATGGGAATAGTTTCAACTTCTACTCATCATTGGTGTGATCATAGGTTCTACATATGACAACAAACTCAAACAAGAAAGTGTCAGGATCTTCTGAGTTCAGTCCATGGAAATGAGGAAGGGCAGAGGGGCTTATATTCTTCTTCTTGGTAGCCCCATTAGTTTCCCTGATAGGGAAGGCACCCTCAACTCTTTTTCTATTTCCTCTATCATTTCTATTTTCAGCCATTGGGTCAGTTGGAATAGGTTCTTCTTCTTCTTCTCTACCTGTAGGCTCTTCAAATATCTCTGGTTGTTCACCTAAGGGTTCCTCCAATTCATAGCCACCAAAGAAGAGGGAAGGTTGGATGTTTGAAGCAGTGGGAGTCTTTGGAAAAAATTTCCCTAAGTTAGCCCTATTCCTATGAGGCATGAAAGAAGTTTTTTTGTTTTGTTTTGTGTTTTTTTCAAGCTTTGAAAATAATTGCAGACTGAATGAAACTAACTGATCGAATTCAAACTAACTGCTTGAATAAAATATTACTTGCAAAATGGAAAGGAAAGCAAAGAATGTGGAATGGAAAATAAAGCAAATTATATTACTTTCGCGGAAATGAAACTAATAGCAAAATATCAGAGACAAGAAATGGAAGAAAGAAATCAGTAATCACATATTATTCAGACACCTCCCCGGCAACGGTGCCAGAAAGTGATGAGAATCACTATTGCAGCAAGAATTTTGCAACTCCTGGGACTACCAATTACTTTATCAACCAGGGGTTCGTACAAACTTGGAGGTGACAGTGCTATATACACAAGTAAAAGTGATGGGTTTTCTCTTTGTCACTACTCATCTGGCGATATACCACTAGGGTTTTTCAATCCATACTTCCATGGATTCAGAAGAAGCTTGATTACTAATGAGGGAAAGAGAAATCTTGTCTATTGCAGTAAGGAAAAATACTGAAATAAAATGCTAAAACACACCATTTTCTAACCAACTGCTAAGAGGTTATGCTTCAAAAAAATGATAAGTTAACATGTATGCAATCCTACTATCCTAAGCATGTAAATTCAAAGCATCAAACATTCTACTGTTGTGCATGTAAATGACTAAAATAAATATGTTTTTCTTTTTGTCCCTTTTTTTTCTATGTGAAAGTGTAAAAGCTAATCTCTTTTGGTGATGTGGCAAGTGGCTTAAGGATGATGGAAAATGGTTAGAAGGTTGGGCAAACTAGTAGGTGACCTTTTTTATCTTCCTAGAGGCTTTTCCCTCAATTCGGTGTCAAAACAGGCCACTATAGGAAAACCTACACAATGTCCTAATGCGTTCTATAGGATGTCCTGAAAACCTACAGGATCCCCTGTATTTCTACAGGATATAGCCGAGAGAAAAAGGATGGGTGTTGAAGATGATGGAAGGCTTAGGTAAGGTGGTTGGTGGATGGAATGAGGTGAGGGAGTGCCTAGGACCACTTCATAACTCAAAACCAAGGTTGGGAGATGGTTGGATTTGCTCAACAAGTTTGGAGAAGTTTCCTTGTAAAATGATGAAATTGGTGAGGGTCTTAGTGAAGAAAAGAATAATCATGGATGGATGAAGTTGGAATGAGGTTGATGTCTATGAAATCTCTTTTTACTTCTGAAACACCTACGCTACATCAAAACATTATGTAAACGAGAAGAATTTCAATGATCTAGGAAAACATAATTTCATGATCTAACTACCTACTTCATGCATGAGGAAAACTTGCAGAATGAGATGGAACATGGATGAGATCTAATTTAAGACCAAATATAGAAGAAATGATAACTAAATTCTATTCTTCCAAACTGAAAACCCTAAATTCCATGAGAAACTAGAATTCTGTCTTTTTGGGGCTGCATAGGAGTTATTTCCTCAAACCATGATCCCTGAAGGAAGGAGTGAGGCCAAAACCACCTATTAACATATTTTTTATGTTCCTTTATCTCTTCTAAACTACTACTGAGGTAAGTCACAAATGGAAGAAAACTAATAAGCAAACTAATCAGATCTACACTACCTGCAATGAAATAATTCTAAAGAAAATTCAACCCAAATATATGAAATCAATCTAAGCATATAAATACAAGAAGAAGAGCCTTTTCTTCTAGGGTTTGGCCCTAACCAAAGAGATTCATCCCTGTGATTTAACTCAGTGCTGGATCAAGGAATTTCTCATTCTCATTATCAAAACAAAAATTTGCATAACAATGTCTTCCACAAGTCTTGAACTCGAAAAGGGCTAGTGTTTTTACAGCAAAAATTTGAATCCTAATGAGGTTGTAGGACTCTTTATTTATACAACTAAATTCTCCAATAACTTCCTTAAATCTAGGGAGGCTTGGCTCCCAAACTAGAGATAAACTAGCTCTTTGAATGTTACTTGCTCAGCTGCCTTTTGATCTCCATGACTTGGCTGCTTGTACTCCGAGATATTCTGATTGATGGAGGAATATTCGAATGGGGGTGGAGTAAATGAGGAAGATCTACCTCATACAATCTCTTCTCCTTATCTCATTCTAGTTCCAACCCTTAATTACCCAAAAATCCATGATTTTCTCTCACAAACTTGCATTCAATGCACATTAGCCCACTAGCATAATATCTCACTTTGACTTATCTCATCAAACAAAATACAATCAAAATATGTAATAAATTGTGAGAATAGTTTATTTGACTAAGGTAGGAGGTGAATTAAGGTCCATATAGTTACCAATTGATGAGGCTCATCAAGTATCTTTGTTGGTTACTCACGCAAAAGAAAGGCCTATAAATGTTATAATCTAAGACGAAAACAGATAGCGGAGAGCATAAATGTTACATTTGACGAAGATGGTGTTCTAACGAATAATGATGAGGATCTAGAATCTTTGAAACTTGAGACAAAGGCTGAAAAAGGTACAGAGAAAATTCTAGAACAAGAAGCAACTGTCAACCAAGAAGAAGTACATAATGATTAACAAGATATACAAGAACAGCAACAAGAAGCTCCTGAAAAGAGAAAAAAAGAATGAATTCAGAAGAACCATGCATCAAATCCAATCATTGGTTACATAAATGAAGGAATTGGAACAAGAAAAGGTTGACAGCTTCGTTCATCACAACAAGCTCACATTTCTTTTCTAGCAACCTTTGAGCCTAGTAGTTTTGAGGAAGCCAACCAGAATGAACATTGGGTAGCAGTTATGAATGAAGAATTGGATCAAATTGCGAAGAATAACACCTGGGAATTAGCTCCACGACCAAAAGATAAAAATTTCATTGGGACTAAATGGGTGTTCAGGAACAAATTGAATGAAGATGGATAGGTTACCATAAACAAAGCAAGATTGGTTTGCAAAAGCTATGCACAAGTAAAAGGAATTGATTTCAACGAAACATTTGCACCAGTTGCTAGAATGGAAGCCATCCGGATGTTTCTCACCTATGCATGTTCAAGAAAAATAAAATTCTACCAAATGGATGTTAAGTCATCATTTCCGAATGGCGAATTAGAAGAGGAAGTTTACATCGAACAACCTGAAGGTTTTATACTATCAGAAAAAGAAGATTGTGTTTAGGCTCTAAAATATCATCACCTTGATTATTTTCAGTCGGTGTAGGCCTATCATCACCTATACCAGCTTCCTAAGCAAGTCTTAAACCTCAGCTCTTCAAAACAAGCTTGAAAAATGAGAGAAAGACATCAAAAAAGCATGTAACTCTGGTTCCGCACTTTCTCTTACTT
>APFE030264414.1:0-12162 GCA_000404065.3 Pinus taeda
AACCACTCAACGATAAACTACCAGGTTTAACGACGCCGGAACACGTCTCTAACCTAGACCTCTAGAATGTGAGCGTTAAGTTTCAATGCGTTTTTAGGTTCATTGAGTTCATTTTATGGTTTATCTTTGATTAAATCTCAGTTTCCGGTCTTACCGTATGTGGTCTCTTGAAATGTCCTAAATGAAACTATATGGGAAAATTGTATTCATTTCGTTGGATGAATTCTAGCTACAGAAGAGTTGAGAGGTTCACACAAACAAAACGATCACAAAAATCCTAATGCAGCTAATAACAAGAAAGGAAAATCTTTTCTTTTTCTTTTTTAAAAGCAAAAATTAACATAAAATGCTAACTAATGAAAAGCAAAATCTTTTTTCTTTTCTCTGAAAATAGTATAATGCACTTAATGAATTTCAAGAGATATGCACAACCAGATAATTTATTCAAAAGAATCTATAACCAGATCTGAAACATGAACAATAACCCAGCAAAGCAAAGAAAAACCAAGATCTTCAAAGAACTATGTAATCTAAGTCCCAATGAAGTCAGGTAAGAACAAGCAAGCTAAAAGTGAGGCACTTGCAGCATGAAATGCAAAACTCATACAACTACCAGAAGAATGTGGAAATCAATCAATAAAATGACTCGATCAGTAAATCACAAGTTCAACAGAAGGCTCGATAACAAAGCCACAAGGGCCAAGATGTAAAATCAATGGACAAAGGCGAACAACTGAAGGATGGAAAGAACCACGAGCCAAATAACAGTCCAACAAACTTCCAAGAGGTATAAAAAGAGAAACAAGACACAGATCCAAGCTTAAAAGACTGACAAACAAGCTAATTTTGAAAATTAACCAGTATGGCGCGACTATAAGTCTGTAACTCGCGCTAAAAAGAGATTGGCGCGAGTTGTCTAAGAGCAACAAGCACCAACCAGCTCGACTGCTCAAAGAAAAAATGCGCTAATGAAGTTTGCCAGGCAAAAAGACAGAATGGATGGTTCCAAACTTGGTTTCTAGTATCTAAAAAGAGCCAGCAAGTAAAAAATAGCAAGAACTTTAACCCAGAAAACTATTCAGACCAATAAACGAGAGAAAAATTGACATGCAAGGCAAGATTGAGATTGTTCAGTTTGTAAACTGAACCGGAGATCGAATGAAGTGGCATTGATCTACTTCACTTCTGCATAGCAGGAGTGTTTCAAAGGCTACCTGGTCGCTCTTCAGACTCTGTCCACAATTTACAAATCAAACAATACAAAAAAAAATCAACAAGCTCCCCAGTGGAGTCGCCAAATTGTTGAACTAGTAAATCCCCTCTGCAGACAGAGGCGATCCCACTAGCCCAACATGGGTCTAGCAACAATCACACACGCTACACGCAGGTTCCTAATTGCATAAATCAAAGATCAATCAGAATAATCTACCTGGAATCCAACGCTATTTGCTGTAGAAGAAATGCCGCTCCCGTCCTTTAGCTTTGGCTGGTCACAATCCTTACGCTCCACGTAAACGGACACCTGCACAAGCAAAGAACAATACAAACACAAGCGTAAAATCCAGTATATGCAATTATATATCAGTCAGACAAGATATAACTCAAATATCATCAGAAGACACACGAGTGGAACCATAATGATAGTCGTTCATTAATCAATAAAATAAGAGAAAGATTACAACCAAAGAGGCCTGATGTTGAACCTCCTCTGACTGGGCTAGCAGCTAAATACACCTTGCAAAGTGACCTCTTCTCTCTCAATATTTTGGCATCATAACTCCTCTATAGCTCTCAATTCTCACTATCAATCCAGCATAATCTCAGCACTCACCTTAGCTCTAGCAAAACTAGTTGGTTTAATGCAGGGTGATAGTCATTTATAGATGGAGGAGGAGGAAGTATGCATTGTATCCGGACACCTACTGAAGATTTGGCATTGTCCCAGAATAGCCACTGAACTGGGTTGTCATGGCTAAGAGGATGACACTCGACCACTTCCATGAGATTTTTCCCCAGAGAACTGCATGAGCAATGAAGGAAAAAACACTTCAGTGCACGTTGGCTAAAAATCATAACCAAAATTGGGTGGCGCGGGCTTTGTTCTGTGACAGAGCGTCCATGGGCGCACCCTCTTTAGAGGAACTGACCCATTGGCGCGGGTAAGACTCTGTGGACCCACGCTAATGGAAAAAGGGCACTTTTTAGGGCTAATCTGCAAAAGGTGTCTTCAGGGATTTTGAAGTTCATACTTAGGAGAATCCAATGCAAGTGTTTTTAAGTTGTGTCACTGGTCACAAGTCCATAAATGCGTCCTCCAATGCGCGAAAGAAAGGGTAACAGGGACGGTGACCAACGGTTACAAATTACTGCGAAACAGGGCATGTATTTATTAATGTTCATGTGGATAAAATTTATTATTTAATAGCTCCACTTTCGTTTCTAGTAGGGATGCCCTTGGATTGGTTTAAATAATGAAGTTTGGTGCCATTTTTAGCTTCTAAAGCTTGGTTTCCTTCATAGGTACATGAGTATTCTTGGGATTGGCCATCCCAGGAGCCTCATAGCCCTCTTGTACAATCTTTCTATTTCCTTTGAATGTATTGTTCACTTGCATCTCTTATTTATGCATTTAGTGTTCATTCCTATTTTGTTGTAGGTTTTATTCGTTAATTGATTAAAGTGAGATGTTTTGCAAGTTATTTACAGAGTCACGTGAATGATGCATCCTTAGAACAACTTTGAAAAATCATATTCAGCATTGAGCTCCTTAGATTGGTTTACTAGTTCACAAATCTAGAATTTCTGGAAGTCCCTTGTAGCAAAAAAGTAGTAATTTTCTTTGTTTCTTAGAACGTGTTAATGTCAGGCTAGGAGGTAATTCCTCAAATAGAATTGTAATTTTTCATTAACATGGAACATGAATATATACATGAAGATGGAGACTATTGATTTTCATCTACAAATGTCTCTTCTTCTTCCAATTCCCTTTATTTTCCTATTTTCATTATTTACATGGATTTAGTTAATCCCAAATATTAGGTGTCAACATTCCCCCCCTTAATCTGAAGGGATGTTGGTTAGTCTATGCATCATTCTGAATCTTTCAAAATTTTCTCTTCCAAGCGCTTTGGTGAAGATGTATGTTATCTTCTTATTTGTGGAATAATGGCATAGGTGGATTTTCTTGGCCTCAACATGATGTAAAATCAGATGGTATTTTGTATTGATGTGCTTCCTCCTATCATGGAACTTTGGATTCTTGGCCAACTTTATTGCAGAAGTGTTGTCAATCATGAAAGGAGTTGAATGTACTTGTTTCTCCTCCAAATCTTCTAGAATTTTCCCGAGCCATACAATTTCCTTTGTTTCTTCAACTATTGCCACATATTTTGCCCCATTTGTGGAATCTACTCGAACTGATTGTTTGTGTTACCTCCAGGAGATAGCTCTTGATCCAAGACTCATAATATAACCTAAAGTAGATACCCCAATTTCTTTATCTCCATCGAATTCTGAATCAGAGTATCCAATCAAGCTAAAGTCACCCACTTGTGTATACTTAAGTCCAAAGTATTGAGTTCCCTTCAAGTACTTTATAACTCTTTTCGCAGTAGAAAAATGTCCCTCACAAGGCCTTTGCATAAACATGAAAGGATTCCAACAACAAATGAAATGTATGGTCCGGTAGTAGTCATGTAACTAATACTTCCTACAAGATGTCTATACTTCGTTGCATCTTAAATTTCTTTTCCTTCAGTGGATGTGAGCTTTAATTTCTATTCCATTAGAGTAGTCAGAGGATTGCACTTAGCCATGCCAAACCTATTCAACATATCTCCAATGTACTTATTCTGAGAGAGAAATATAAAATTTGGATGTTGAGTTACTTCAATACTAAGATAGTAGTGAACATAGCCCAAGTATGTCATTTCAAAACCTTTCATCAATTCCTTCTTTATGGATGCAATGTAGCTCTCATTGTTCCCTTTCATTAAAATATCATCTACATATGCTACAATATATACAATTGTTTTGCCAACTTTCTTAACAAATAAAGCTGCATCATCAGGATCATAATGTTTGAAGTTTAGTTTCAGAAGATGCTTAATTAACTTCTTGTACTAGGCTCACGGATCTTGCTTGAGTCCCTACATTTATTTTACAAGCTTTCATATTTTATGTTCCTCACCCTTCACAACGAGTCCTTATGGTTGGGACTTAAAAACATTCTCTTTCAGATCCCCATTTAAGAAAGTAGTTTTTACATCCATTTGATGGACTTTCCAATCGTTCTGTGTTGCCAAGGAAAAGAGTGTCTAGATGGTAGCCCATTTTTTTGTGGGGGAAAAATTATCCTCACCATTGGCCCCTTTCTTATGTGAAAAACCTTTTGCCACAAGCCTACCTTTGTGATAGTAAAGTGAGCCATTAGATTTATACTTGTTCTTGTAGACCCATATGTAGCCTATTTGTTTGGTTCCTAATGGAGGATCAACCAACTTCCAGGTGCCATTCTTTATCAAGGCATTATATTCTTTCTGCATCGCTTCTTTCCATTCATCATGAGAAACAACTTAATTCAATTAAGTTGGTTAAAAATCTATAGAAAAATTCAATTCACAATCATAAGAAACATCCATATCAACCAGTGAATCAAAATCATCTACATCACCTCCATTCTATCTGGTTGAGCTTCTTGTTCTTGTCTTTCCAACCTCATCAGGATGAACACTTTCAAGTGTCTTTATCAGCCATTTTGGAGGACCTTTCTAAGATGGCTTAGGTTGCTCAGTTGACTGATTTGTGATTGAACCAAGATTTAGTCTCCCAATTATGTCAATCACATCACTCAAAGTGTCATGAGTGGTTGGAGTTTCATGTGTGGTAGAGAGTGATTCAAAAGAAGATTAAACATACTGATCTAGTATATGAATCCCCCCTTCAAGATGTGGAATATCATTATTAAACTATTGAAAATATTTTGCATGTCTGAAACTATCCAAGTGATCAAGTTGTCGCTCAACAACATTATCAATCTTGGAAGATTCAAGAAATATCACATCTCTAGATATTATAAACTTCATGTTCACTTCATCATAGAGACTATATTATTTGGAGGTATTTTAGTATCTCAAGAATATATATATTTGCAACTCCTTGCACCGAGTTTGTTTCTTTGTTCCTTAGGTATCCAGGCATAACAGGTGGAACCAAAAACCTTGAGATGCCTTACCGAAGGAATGTGGCCATACCACATTTCATAGGGAGTCTTGTTTCTTATAGTATTATATGGACACCTATTCTTTATATACACATCACATATAATTGCATCAGCCCAAAATATCAACTTAACATTGTTGAAAAACATCATGGAACATAACACATTTAATATTATCCTGCTCATTCTTTTAGCTACTCTGTTTTGTTGGGGATTATGAGGTACAATTGTTTGATGTTTGATCCCATGATTGAAAAGATAGTTTTCAAATTCGTTTTAAGTGTATTCTTTTCCATTATTAGTGAGAATAGAGCCAATATGAGATTGTGAATCATTTTCAAACCATGCATGAAAGCTCTTGAATGTTTAAAAAGCATCAAATTTGTTCTTCAATTAATAAACCCAACACATTTTGGTGTAGTCATCAATACATGTCATCATATATTTATTACCATTTGCGAAAGTAACAGGAATTAGGCCACATAAATATGAATGAATGAGTTCAATTTTTCTATGTGTTGTGGAATGTGAATCATGAAAAGGCTGTTGTTATGATTTCCTAGGATACAAGCATCACATTGCTTAAGTTTCCTAGGAATTGTAGGAAAATTAGTAACACCATTTTTCTTCCAAAAAAAAGGTTGTCATAGTTCAAGTGTCCAAATCTAGCATGCCATAAAAGACTTGATGGAAACTTACCTTCATCATAGTGATAACTATATGAAAATTTTTGTGCATGAGCATAGGTACCTTGCAGCTTCAGAAGTCTTTCTTCTTCTATCCCTGTCATGAAAAGTGAGTGATTTGATGCTTTTCTAACCTCAACCTTGCCATCAAACATGTGAATGGAGTGCCTTTGCTAGAAGATGTGGAAAAAAGACAACAAGTTTCTCCTCATCCCTAGGAGAGATAAAACATCATGTAGGGGAAAGTCTGGAAGACTAAGAAGTTTGAGCCTGATGGTGCCAAGCCCTTATGGCTTGAGTTTTGACTTGTCTGCAAAGTATACCGCTCCATCAACATTGTCAGTGAATTTTTCAAAAAAGTATCTTCTAAAATTCATGTGGTAATTTTCTCATGAATCAAGAAACCAATCATCTTTCCAAGAAGCAAGTGAAACATTAAACAAGTCCTCAGTTACTCTACTATTACAATGTGCCACAACATAGTGAGTGAATTTGGGTGCTTTACATTTCCCTTTGTCATTGGTTTTACCTTTGCCTTCATTTATTTCCTTCTTAATTCTCTCCCAAGGCAACTTACATGTGGATGCATCATGTCCATCTCTATTGCATCATATGTAATGAATATTATACTTTTCTCCTTGGAACTGTCTTCCCCCCCTTCCTCTAAAATTCCTCCTTCCCCTTCTTCTTTAGCCACCTCTTCCTCTAGAAGAATATTGTGTGTGATTCTTCTCTCTATGTGCAAGACACATAGCTTCTTCAGAAGACTGAAGAGTTGTATTCTTCCTAAAATCCTTCTCTCCCTCAACAAACTTCTTCTCAAGGGAGTCAAAGGTAATCTCCTTAAGGTTTCCACTTGCTTGAAATGACTCAAGATAATATGAGTAGGTGGGATATAGTGCCTTGACATAACCTATGAGAGAAATATCTATTTCAACATCAATATTTTTTATATCATGCATAATGGATCTTACTTTTGATGTTAAGGTGAGAGGGTCATCATTTTTTAATTCAAGACTGCAAAAACTTAATCATTGATTGAACAACTTCAAGTTCAAAGTGTGAGTCACACAATTCCTTCAACTTATTTAAGGCTTCAAAATCATTTGAAAATGGAGAAATATGGTAACTCACCTCTTCATTTATTGATGCTGCAATCAAGGCAGAGACATTTCTATTCTTGTTTTCCCAAATGGAAAGCTCCTTATCTGAAGTGGGTTTTATAGGTGCTTTGTCTCCTTCTCCCTCACAAACCCCTTTCCACAACTCATTGAAATTGAGGGTGTGTTTTATCTTCCGAGACCACTCAGGATAGTTCTCTTTTCCAAAGAGAACTACTCCCACAATGGAAATTAGTGAATGCATCATAAAAAATGATTTGGGATCAAAATACTTTGCAAAAAAAATTGAGGTAAAAAACACTTCAATTAATAGAATAAACCCTTAATATTCCTCCAAACTCCATGCAATTTCATATCATATAAATAATAGACCAAACTTTTTTCTTCAAAAACTTCACTTTATAAACCATGACCTTATAAAAATCACTCAAAACACTTTATATGCCACTTATACCACCAATACATTCAACATATACACACAACAAAATCAACATATATGCACAATCTTTAAAAAAGGAGTGGACATACCATTCACCGCATCATATTATTCAACACAAGATGACGTCAAGGTTGCACCATGAACCACAAATACATTGAACAAGATTTACCAATCTTACCCATTTCTCTGGGGAAAAATCATATAGATTACTGATAATTGTAACACCCTTGTGATTCTTAATCCCTGTAGTATCGCAACCCGACCTTCTGGATTTTTCAACTGATGTTAATATTCTTTGTGATAATTTTCAACAAAGTTTTATGGAGTAATATATATACATTTCTACAATTCAAAACTCAATTTTTCAATCTTGCTCAGAACCAAACGCTCCAGCAAGTTCAACACAGGGGTTCCTATTTGCTGAAGGGTTTCTGCAGATATTTCAGTAAATTAACTGCGAATTGGGTAACAATATGAAGAGAATTCAACACAAAATAAATGGCAATGATGATGGCCAAGTCACTAAGATACATGGAGGTGAAGGTGAGGGGTAATCGACACCTTCTCCCTAGGAGTGAGTTTCAACTTAGAATTGGGAGTGGGAGGCTCCATTAATTGCTGGAGGAGGAGTCTACACCAACAAAGTTATATGTTGGATTGATTTCTAAATCCTTTGTGAGACAAATGGAGAAAAATGAGACAGATAGGTCGTACATGATGATAATTTGTGTTAGTAAGGGGGGGCTTGAATGTGTAGGAAATGGACATTGATGCAATACACAGACACAATCATGCTCTTAAAATAGGCTTGAATCCAACATATACGTTCTTAAAATTTATCAACAAACTTCTCATTCTCTTAAGACATAATTACCATAGGGAAAACACCATTGAACTTGAACCATTCAATGCAACACCTCGCTTTGGTCTTCACACTGATTCAACCTTCTATGCACCAGGTAGAAAAGCATTTCCTTAATGCAATAATTCAACCCTTTCAATAGTAGGAATATGACATGCAGTGTCGACCAATGCATTCAACAACAAAGCACATGATTTTGCAAGAATATGATAGAGGTGTCAATGTGTAGAAATGTAGAACAGAGGCAAGAAGGAGTTACAAGGGTAGGAAGGAACCCAAAAATGGGGCTGGATCTGATACCATGTCAGACCAGGAGGTAACTACTCAAAGTGAATTGTATTTTTACATTAACATGCAACATTAATATGTACATGGAGAGGGAGACTATTGGGTTTCACCTCCCGATGTCTCTTCATCATCCAATTCCCTTTATTTTCCTATTTACATTATTTCAATGGATTTACCTAATCCCAAAGATTAGGTGTCAATAGTTGATGAGATTCATTTGAGTTGATTCCACTTGGATTGGGTCATAAAACATTCAAGTTAATAACAAAATATACCCGATAGCATTTGCACTTGATTAGGTTAGGCATTTGGTATGTTAACTAGCTCACTAATTCTTGAATTTATGGTTTTTAGAGTAGCATTTTTTTGTTATTTTTTAGCACATGTTAATAGGGGTATATTTTTTACTAATTCCACTTGGAATGGAGTCCTAGGACATCCTAATTTATAACAAAAATTGTTCCATCTTATTTTCATTCGATTTTCATTGGAATTCGAAAAATTATCTTGAGCAGTAACAATCCTGTAGCATGTGTAAACTTGACCCGATTTGCTCCAAAAGCTTGGTTCTTGTCTCTTAGGCTTGAATCATGACCCCTATGCTCTGAATCCATGATTGAGTGTTGGGTACTTCATTTATGTTTGAGACTAGGACGGTATCTAATCGTATTTTGTGTGGAGCCTTCATTCTTGATTAATGAAAACATCATTGGAAAATGATTTCACAGTGGTATGTCTTTCATAAATCCAAGAATTTCACCTCTGAAAATGAAATAGGAAGTCCCTCAACAAACCCAAAATTGAGTAATACCAAATACCTCTAAATCCTTTCCTCTTATCCATTTCAATTCACTTCTACAATTTGGGTTAGTGGACAAATTTATGAATTGGATAGCACAATAATGATATTCTTGATTGCCACATCTAATGTACTCTGTAAATGGATATAAAATCTTTGGAATGCAGTGATTGATTACATGCTATTTCCTTCATGCAATTTAAATTAGTTTGCTTCCTTTATTCTTAAGCTATGGCTTCTATTTCAAACATTTTTTTTTCTATTTCATATACTAGGTTTCCTTTCAATGCAACATTTACATTTTGCTAGCTTAATATTTACATTTTTGCAAGTAGTATATCCTTTACATTTCTACAATTAGGATTAGAATTGACATTTTAACGAGAAACATTCCTATTTCTTGAAAATAGGGTAACATTTCCATTTTTCAATTAGTTTAGGATTGATTTCATCATATTCACTTCATTGCATTAGATCAATCAAAGAAGGACACATTATATGTTTCACATATAGTGTCGACACCTCTTAAGTTTGTATGAACCTCAGGTTGATAATTTAAGTTGGTAGTCTTTGGAGTTTCAACATTCTTGTTATAATATTGGGGCTCATCACTTTTTGGAGCCATTTTCAGGGACAATCTCAATTTTTTAGTGTCTAATAAGTAACCTTAAGATCTACAAAGGATTTTAAATTCAAAGAGAAAGGTTTTTGGATCCTCTGACCTCATACTATGGGAGTTGGGAAGGAAAGATGGAGAGATGCTCTTCATATGAACACTAATATTCATATCTTGAATGGGAAATCCAAGAGGATCTTCCTAATTTTCATCATCTCCATCCATTTCTTCTACCTTCTCTGCCACCTCTTCTCCTTCTACCTACAAAATTGGATGGTGATGTGGATCTTACTACACCATGTGATCAAGTGGGGGAGTGTGGTATTGAAGATTTTTTTTGTTTTTATAATTTTTTTTTTAATGAAAACACCAATGCAATGCAATTTTATGTTCTTGAAATGAAATATGCCTAATGAAATTTTTGTGTGCTTTTGCAAAAGTTAAAAGAAATGAATCAAATAGGGAAGAAAACAATGCATACTTTGGCACCTCCCCTTCTTGTGCAAGCAATTTGTTTAAAAATAAATTCAAGCCTATAGGGGTTTGCTATAGGATTCCTATAGTAGGCAAAATTTACTCAAAATTTGTATTAAAATTGGAAGGAGAAGATGCCACTTACCCCTCTTGGGATGGTTTTCTTATGCTTGTGGGGGTTTGGAGGAAATTTTTGGAGGGTTTGGACCCTTCTCTACCTCTCAGACCGATCCTGTAGAACCTCTTATGCAATCCTCTAGCACTGATAGTACTCCTATATAACTTTTTATACTCCTATAGCTACAAGGATTCCTCTAGGTTGTTGCAGGATCATTCATTAGGAGGAATCAATCACACCAGGTTAGATACAACAATAGTACCTTGGAAACCTGAAGTAGGGGAATTTCCATTAGCAATAAAAAATTCAAGGCCAATGAAAGAATTACTGAAGATTATAAATCATACCTCAGATGAAATTCCAACAGTCACATCAACCTTCCAACCACTACATCTAAGCTCCAACAATCATGTCAAGAAAATTTCTAGCAATATATCAGGTTCCAACAATCATATCAGTATTCCAATAGCCACATCGGCACCTCTAACATCACCTACAAAAACACACCGAGGGTAAGGTTCGGGTTTGAAATCCTCTAAAAAAATTCCTATGAACTTATTTTAGCCTAAAAAAAGTTGCAAGTGTATGAAGGGAAATGTTTTTTTATAGCCAAAATAAGTAGCAGAGCAACCTCAACCTTATCTATCAATTAACTTCACCTTTCCACCAACACACCCACATGTGGGAGAGGAATGAGATAAAAGTGAAGAGAGCATAAGAAATTGGGTTGTAATAACTTATTCGTAATGGAGGATAAGGAATGATAAGGGGTAGGTGAGGGACAACTCAGTTAGCTCAAAGCACTTTGAGTTTATTTTGAATGCAATGAAAAACAAAGAAAAAAAAGAAAAAATTAATAAAAAACAAAATAAAAATAAAAAGGTGGACCCACCACCCCTTGGCATGAAAATAATTGTTGCTACATGATTTGGGTTAGCTACTATAGGAGTACCAGAAGTGCTACAAGAGTAGAAACAATGCTACAGGAGTACTAGCAGTGCTATAGGATTATAGACGAGGTGTCATAGGATTGGGCTGAGAGGTGAAAAAGGGTCCAAATCACTAAGAAACTTCCTCAAAACCCCTTCAAACATAAATAATTCATCCCAAGAGGGGTAACTGGCATATTTTCCTTCCAATTTGCATACAATTGTTGAGTAAGTTATGCATGCTACAAGTGAAAAAAAATCTGCTACAAGAAGGAGCAGAGCTGCTACAAGAAGGAACAAAGCTGCTACAGGAAAGAATAAAGGTTCTACAGGATGAAGAGAAAGTGCTACATGAAAGTCACAAGTTGCTACAGGAAGCTTGATAGTGGACAAAATTTCCCTCAAAACCTAAGAAGAAGGACTTAACAAAAGAAGAGGTTGAGATTGAGAGGGGAGAAATCAAAGAAGGAGCTGAAATAAAAATGGAGCCAAAGAAAAATGAAGAAATTAAAGAGCATGCATGGTTCCATTCAATAAAGCAAGCTACATCCACATTAGTGGGGAACATTAGAAAATTCATCTGAGGCATAAAAGAAGAACAAGGTAAGAAGA
>APFE030264417.1:0-12047 GCA_000404065.3 Pinus taeda
GGGGGGGGGGGGGGGGGGGGAGGTTGAATCAGTCATGTGACTTATTATCGATTTTCACCAATTTAAGCTTCTATACTAAATCACTTATATTCACCAACAACACATTATATCATCATAAGAATATAAACAATGTAAGCAACGAAATCAAATAACCATGAGAGAAACTATATACAACTAGCCATCAAAACAACCACAAAAATCATCACACAAGAGACACAAGATATTTGGTGGAAAAACCTTCATTAAGAAAAAAAACCACCCCTTTCTACTCGTGCATTTCTATGAATCTTATTTTAATAAAAATGTGTCTTTTACATAGATTGCTAACTCCCATCAGCTAGGAGACTCGACCTCATAAACAATCAACTGACTCCCATCAGCCAGGAGACTTGATTCTACTGATCAACTCAGAAGACTATGTTATCACATAGATCTATGGACTACCATTTGATGAAGGCCACCACGATCAATGATCCTTGGCCAACTCCAATTGGACTATCCAACAATTGTTGCTTGAGAAACTATTCCTTTCATTGAAACTTCGCAATCACTACTCCACACCCATGAATTGATTGCTCATCGACTCTATGTGGAACTTGTTTCATCTATTTTTAGACTGGATCCCAAGACTTTCTACTCAACTCAATTTAGCTCTGGAATATGAACTATAGCAACAAGAAATCATCATCAAATCAAATAAAATCACCACAATCATATGCTCTCCACTCTATCAAAATACTGGCCACAATCCATCCAACAAAAATTGAATAATATCACTAAAAACACACACACACACACACACTCATCCATAATATCAAACCGTCACTCCAAATAATAATTTCTGCATAATACAATTAGCATGATACAATGCAATGGCTATGTGCCAAATGCACTAGCACAACCTGTAGAACAAATTTGAGAGTCATAAAATTGGAGCTCTTCTAAGCTCTCCATTAATACCAACAAATTTGTTACAACTCTCTATATCTTTGATATTAAATCTGAAATTATGCATCAACACTATGCTTCAGGAAATAGATCTTCTCATTTTACTGCCATCAGAGCTCACAAACTAAAAAATTTATTCTCTACCAAAGGTCTAAAAAACACTTTACTTCTCTGCATCCTTCTCACTGAATTACTAATTTCATCCACCAAAACTCAGCTCCAAAACAGTATATATAAAATGTGCTGGGAGAAATTCACCTTAGGGATGGGATCATGATTGCACAAAGTTGACAAAATCAATCCATTATCACCACTACTCGTGCACTAAAGGTTTTCACATCATTGTAGGACCTTTTTAACCCATTCTCAACCTTTACAACTTAATATAGAAGCCTTTGGGAATTTCCATGCCAATTTTCATCCGATTTGCGTGAGGAATCTACAAGCATTTTCATGTTTTGATTCAGTTACACGTATAATCTTGTGAAAAATTGACTGTAATCACCTGAACAAAACTGTCAACCAACGTTTAGGGCCTTTTAGTTGCAAATAATATTATATCCATGTGACTTGGGCATATGATAAGGAAAAACATAAAAACATTTGAATAGACCTTCTACCACCAATTTGGTCATCTTTTCTAGCATTTGTACATGTATCCAAACTGCTTCCAAGCCTTGTGACACTTCCAAGCCTAGTATCATGCAACAATATGCACAATTGTAAGGCAACCATAAGAAACATTTTTGACAATATGCACATGAGGCAACAATACAACTCTTCATGGAAACCACATAGCAGCAACCACCAAACATCTCTGAACATAACATAAGGCCAATAACCTCAATAGTCATAGCATAGCATGAGACACACCATGAACACCTCCAAGCGGATCATAATACTAATAATGTATGGCTGAAGTAAACAAGAGAAAATGATGCCCCCCTAAACATATGCCATCTCTAACATCATCTCAAGGATGTAGTGAACCTCTTCCACTACAAACAATGCTTCCTTACAAAAAATAAGCACCATATGGACATATATTCCACATGGCCAAGACTGAAAAACATATAACATTCTAAATACATGGTTGTAGCAGTGACATAAGACCTCACATATGCTCTGATATGAACAATACATAACCTCATGACTCATGACTAGATGACCCAAACATAACACAATACAAGTACATAATGTCATGAGCATTTTTTGCATGGATACTACAATGAAGTACACAGATGCTATGATCATTTCCTATGGACCAATGACTCAAATACATGACATAACATAGTTGATACAACATCATTAGCCCATACATGTGGTTTCCAAAAGACTCCATAAACTTTCCTATCACCATGTCAACTCAATCAACTAATGACTGGACCCTCTATCACCATGAAAAGATGAATAAAAAATAAATACATGGCTATAGTAAACTGAAAATAATAGACTATACATGGCTATCCCATGTCTCATGTCATCTCTATGCATCTTGTGCTAATGAATTCCCTTTATGCATGGTTGTACTAGCTTTTCAACCAACTTGTTAGTGAAACAAAAAACATATATATGGCTGGAAAATGTAGCCCTTTCCACTCATGCAAACACATATAAATATGCTACAAATGACTTACTAAAAAAAATTAAGAAAATGGAAAATATCACATGTAAATCTCATACTATCCATAGCTCCCCCTGAGCTCAATATACCTCTAATATGCAGGTTGATCCTATGGACTTGAATGTGCATGAGGCCCAAATGAACTCATCATATGCTGCTGCAACAACTTGAACTCAACAAACTTCCATGCTTCTACCATATGCTCCCCGTGAGGTGATGTACTTCTCATGAAATCTGCAATCCTCTATAAATATGCAACAGATAATCATGGACTGTAGGAAGGGATGTTATTCACTATTTGAAGAGTTGTTTCGCTTCTTTCTCAACACAGTCTTTGGATGCTTCTTTTTTTCCTTCACTGGTTTTCTTCTAGGTCCTCTTTGTTTTTGTTTCTTTTACGGATTTTTCTTTGAATAACGAGACATCAAACAATCAATTTCCATATGGACAAAGTTATTATATTTTTAGCACTCCACGTGGCCAAGATATGAAACAAGAGGATCAAATCTCATGTTTTTCATGCCAGATCTATACCTTGTATGTAATGTGCTTCTCCTGAATTGGATAGATCTGCAATCAAATGCCTTATGGACAAACTGGTTACATGAATAGAAATAACCATAAAAATCATGATTATACCTAATTGCCAATCTCCTTGGCTTTTGATACTGCTGCAAGGTCCATTTATTAGATCTATACATTTTGTTCCTCTATAAACATGCAATATGCCAAAACTTATGATAGTTGTTGTAGAAAATTTCTACAAATACAACTCTGATTCCATGTAGAAAATCTATTGTGTAGGTTAACTCGATAATGCAATATAAATCAAAGCAGAATATTATAACCTACTTCTACTATTAATTTGCAGAAGCTTAAAGATCGAGATGAACAATATAACCAGAAGAAGAAGAACCAATTCACAATACACATGAAAATACTTTGGGGAAAGCCTCAGCTGAAAACCCCACTATCTGTATTATCATACAAGGTGGAAATACATAGGAATTATACAAAGCCTTAGCTCTCACAGCTAACCAGCTCTTAGTACAATCCTCACAGATGCTTACAGGAAATCTTGGCTTCTCTCAAGCCTTCCTCTCTGCCCTCCAAGCTCCTATTTCCTTGCGCAATTCCTGTGGGATGATTCTCCTTCAACCAAGTGGAAAAATTATCTACCAAGTGGATGATCACCTGATCTCACACACTGTCAAAACTGCATAATCCTCAAGGAATTGATTCCTTCTACATGCATGAGTTTTCTTTATAAGAAAACACATGCAACTGATAGTACATTATCCTTGAATTTAATCTCAATTAGGTCTTTCTCAGAATAGACATGCATGAGTTTTTGATGAGGGAATCTTCAGTTAACTGGAGTACGCTAGTTGAGTGCATGCATGTATCAACTGACTGTTAACTCTCTATTAGTTCCTCAAACAGTTTGGAACTATTTTAATTGGACTTAACTCAATAAACTGAGTTAACTAATTACAACTCAAATATAACTCAATCTTATCTCCTTAATTTAAGGCTTATCTCCTTAATTTAAGGGATAACTCTTGTATGACTTCAGAAAGACTTCTAACTTGAATTTCTCCAACTAATTAAGTCAAAATAACTTAATTAATTATTTCCAAGTCGCTGTTAAGACTAAATTCGATTTTAATTCACAATTTAATTCAAGGACAAATTAAATTGGAATATTCTTGTTGCCACATTTCAACACTCCCTCTCAACAAGAAAGGGACTATCTGCCACCCTGATCCTGTCTCTATGGAACTTGAATTTACACTTTGACAATGTTTTTGTCAAAATTTCAGCATCTTGCTCCTTTGTCGAAATATACTGCAGCAACATGATCCTCCCATCATCAGCAACTTGCTTTACCTTGTAAAGCCAATGGGAACTCACAACTGACTTGTTCTCTGGTCTCGGAACCACATCCCAAACATTGTTACGAACTATGGAGTCATACTCCTCCACCATAGCATCAACTGAAATCAACGACTGCACTGCTTCCTCAAAGGAAGATGCCTTGGTCTCAACACATTCACCAACAAGGGCCATGTATCCAATGTACCTCTCAGGTGACCTCCCCTATCTGCGCTGAGAAAATTGTGCTCCCACATTCTCTCACGCATCCTCCATCAATATGTTAGCTTCTCTTGTGCGCTTCCATCCATCTCTAGAAGACTCTGCTTGAGTGGATGTCTCCACTCCTGGAACCTTTGCATGCGACTGCTTTGTATCATTCTGAGGCTCCTCCTCCTTAGGAACCAACAGTTCCTCCACAACCTGTAATTGGAGCTCCCTCTCAAGGGAAACTCACATGGCCTTCTGCTCATCAAAATTGAGATATCTATGAACCACTATCCTCCGACTGGTAGGAAAGTACACCTGATAGTTGTGAGGTGTATCAGTGTACACCACAAGTATCCCCAACTTTGCTGTTGGCTCAAGCTTCTTCTATGCATCCTTTGTCACATGGAAATATACTGATGAGCCAAAGATCCTAAAGTGACCCACATCTAGTCTCTTACTGAAGAAAGCTTCCTCTGGTGTCTTCATCCCAAGTATGCAATGTGGACTTCTATTCTCCAAACATACCGTTGTTTTGCATGCCTCAGCCCACAGGTGAAGTGGTAGGCCTTGGTCATGCAGCATCACCCGTGCTGCTCCTATAATAGTTATGTTCTTCCTCTCGCCCACCCCATTCTACTGTGGGTTATGAGGTGTTGTCAACTCTCATTTAATTCCTTCCACTACACAAAAGTCCTTAAACTCTTGAGCGATATATTATCCATGGTTGTCGCTTCTCAAGGCCTTGATCTTCTTCCATGACTCTTTCTCGACCAAAGCTTTGAAATCACAAAACTTTGTGAAGGTTTGATCCTTCTTCTGCATCAAATAAATCCATCATTTACGAGAATAATCATAAATGAAAATAACATAATACCTTTGCTTCACTATGGATACCATCAAGAATGGTCCACACACATCAGTATGAACTCACTCTAAGATAGCCTTTTCTCGATTGTCTCAATCATGAAAAGAAGACTTGGTGTACTTTCCCAAGGTACAAACTTTTCATGTGTCAACTTGCTCAAGTTTACCTTTGGGAAGTCCTATAGATATCTATTGCATTATCTTCAAAGCCCCATGATCCAAATGGCCCAACCGCTTGTGCCACAACTCGCCAATGTCTTAGCTTTGCACCAATTTTGTTTCACAGTCAATGTTGCACAATCATCTACATCTAGTTTAAAGAGATTCTCCACCCGAATCCCTATCCTCTTGGTCTGACCCATGGTTATGTGTCTTAGGAACACCTTTTCTTTAATGAAAACAACATCGTAGCATTTGTCCTCCAACATCGTGACTGATACCATGTTCTTCTTTAGTCCAGGCACATACATCACATATGTCAAGGTGATAGGAGGTCCATGCTCCCTTTGAAAAGAAACCGTGCCCACTCCTAAAACGCTATACCTTCCATCGTCACCCATGTCTATGCACATCTTGAGGTTTTTCTTCTCCAAGGCACTGAATAAACTTTTATCATCGGTCATGTGGAATGGGGCTCCACTGTCAAGATACCAAACACAAACCATCATCAATGACACCATGCATGCAATGAGGGTAAAGTCCATTTCGAACTGAGAGGCTAATTCCTCACCTCCCGATCCTTCTGAGGATCCCTTATTGGAATTCTTCGATGGGCTATTAGTCGCATAATGACCCATCTTGTGACAATTAAAGCATCTCACTTTAGACTTGTCACCCTTATTCCCTCCACGAGAAGAAATTTTTTTGGAATGGGAAGCCATTCCCTTCCCTTTCCTTGCCTTACTTGCTAAGGCCATATTTTATTTATCATCATCCTTGGATGAAGAACTATCTCGTGTGCTTCTCATGATCTCCTCCTGGATCAGATCCAACCACACTCGTTCCCAATCTAGCAGTTTCTCCCTTCCATTCACAGAGTCCTGGTAGCTATTCTAGCTCTTTGGAAGGCTAAGGAGAGCGAGGTTCACCATATCATCATCGGCAGTAGTTATTCCCACACTACCAAGCTCATCTCTACAGGTGGTGAGCTTGTTTAGATATGTGGAAATAGTTTCACCCTTCTCCATCTTGATTCTTCGAAGCTTATCCTTGAGCGCCAATTTCCTCTGGTCGCTACTGTTCTGGTAGAGGTCCTTCAATGTCTTCCACATTGAAAATGGAGTATCCTTCCCATGGAGACTCGAGACAATATGGTCTCGAACTCCCTCAAGGATGATCCATCTCGACTTCGCCACACACTTCTTCCACTCAGCCAACTCTTGTGCATTAGTTGAAATTGGCTTTTTGATTTCTTGATCAATGAATCCATTCAAGCCATTGTCTTCTAATACAACCTCTAATTCGAGCTACCTTCCAAGGCATACTCGAGTTTCAAGCCATAGAATGCCATTGGCCAACCTTGAAGTATGATAAGAATTCGATTTGCACCTGCAACCCCGAACTTCAAACTTTGAATTCTCTCCTCAGTATACTGTCCATAGCTTCATTAAACTTGCTCCGATACCATGTAGAAAATCTGTTGTGTAGGTTAACCCGATAATGCAATATAAATCAAAGCAGAATATTATAACCTACTTCTACTATCAATTTGTGGAAGCTTAAAGATTGAGTTAAAAAATATAACCAAAAGAAGAAGAATCAATGCACAATACACATGAAAATACTTTGGGGAAAGCCTCAGCTAAAAACCCCACTATCTGTGTTATCATACAAGGTGGAAATACATAGGAAGTATATAAAGCCTTAGCTCTCACAGCTAGCCAGCTCTCAATACAATCCTCACAAATGCTCACAGGCAATCCTGGCTTCTCTCAAGCCTTCCTCTCTACCCTCCAAGCTCCTATTTCCTTGCACAATTCCTCTGGGATGATTCTCCTTCAACCAAGTGGAAAACTCATCTACCAAGTGGATGATCACCTGATCTCACACATTGTCAGAATGCGTCATCCTCAAGGAATTGATTCCTTATACATGCATGAGTTTTCTTTATAAGAAAACACATGCAACTGATAGTACATTGTCCTTGGCTTTAATCTCAACTGGGTTTTTCTCATAATAGACATGCATGAGTTTCTAATGAGGGAATCTTTAGTTAACCGGAGTACACTAATTGAGTGCATGCATGCATCAACTGACTGTTAACTCTTTATTAGTTCCTCAAACAGTTTGGAACTATTTTAACTGGACTTAACTCAATAAATTGAGTTAACTAATTACAACTCAAATATAACTCAATCTTATATCCTTAATTTAAGGCTTATCTCCTTAATTTAAGGGATAACTCTTGCATGACTTCAAAAAGACTTCTAACTTGAATTTCTCCAACTAATTAAGTCACAATAACTTAATTAATTATTTCCAGGTAGTTGTTAAGACTAAATTTGATTTTAATTCACAATTTAATTCAAGGAAAAATTAAATTGGAATATTCTAGTTGCCACATTTCAACAGTTGTAACCTTGCACTTTATGCATGATAGGATGTTGGCTTATATGGGCTTGACCCAGGTTCGGAAGAGTTATTTAGCCAAGCAAATCCTGCAGATACTGGCCCTTTCAGCAACAGCCCGTGAAGCGTGGATTGAGGTCTCACCCGAAGTAGCAAGGGAGGGTGCTGGAACCAGGTTTCCACACCCTTGGGATGTCTTGATGTGGTTTGGAAGGTTCATATGCCGTTTTGTGCTCTCGCGCCACGCTGCTCCCGCGTAGATCCAGAACAAGACAATTCCTTAATATTGATTATTACTGAGTTTGTTACAAGTCAGATCTATTGTTTACAGTCTCTAAGCAAACATTTACCAAAAATAACCAGTTCACACACCCAGAAATATACAGATTTGCATAAACTCAATATGTAAACATAGGCGCATAGATCAAATAGATATATCAACCATAAATTAACTAGATCCATAATAATTCAGATTTAACACAGTATTTCAAAACCAACTTATCTTTAATCAATTCTTTCACTAATACATCCAGATATGCCTTGTGCACTCAGCTATAGGGGTCCGTGCACACAGTTGCGGAATCTACCAGGCCTCTGCGCACACAGCTACAGATCCTCTATCTACCCACCAACACCCTCAAATCGAACTTATAGACACTTCAAGGCTTCTTTCTTAAAAACCCATTACATTCAAGATCCAAAAGTACATACCAAAAAACTGACTCCTAACTCTAGGGCCTTACTCTATTCATACATTTCCATGGTCCGCAGACCATGGGCAGGCCGAATTATTTTACATTATTTTTGGGTGGAAAACCCTTTGACTTGACTCATTACAATTCGTGCTCCGCACATCTCGTGGAGCCTTTACCATAACTTTTCCCAAAATTGCAGGCTTTAATCCCCAAGACTGTTACGTGGGGCCTCTACTACCCAACAGTCCCCCAACACAATCATCGTGACTTGTCCTGAGTCACTTGGCTAGTGTGACAATTTTCGCGTGGAGGTTGGCTAGAAAATTCTTTGCTTCTCTTGTACCGGCAGCAAACTCTTCCATTATCCGCTGTACCTGCTCAACGCGTGCCACTGACACATTAGTCTCTATCCCAGTTGCTTCCCTGGATTCATATTCTGCCTGCATGTGTGCCACCTTATGCTCAATGGCAGTGGAAACCATAAATTCCTCATCAATCCATGGCTGGAGTCATTCTTTAATCACTGCTTCCTTTTGTCGGTTAACATCATCTTGTATTTTCAGGGTCTGGGCCTCCCTCATCTTGGCCAAGTGCTGCGTATTAGCAACTGTCTACATGGTCCCTCTGCCATTATCGTAGGCTTGCTGGAGCTCCCATGCCTCTATTCCCAGTCACTGTAGGGTTAGATCCTCCTGAAGTGAAGTGAGTGTACTAAGTGAATAAGTTAACAAGTCGGTGCATTCCTTCATAGATCATGTGATCATTTCCCGTGCAGATTTAATGATTCTTTTGCGCTGCTTGGTGATCTCTGGTGGCATTGAAGGTTGTACCTGCAATTTTAGCTCTTCAATTTGCAAACTGAGCTCCAACTGAATCCTCGCGGTCTCCTCCTTTGCATCACGGAACCCACTAGCCAGCTTGTGGATTTGTATGCTAGCAGGTAAGTTGGCCGCAATCTCCAGCTCAGGGGCACGCGAACATGCTTCCCCTACAAGTTGCTCCAATTGTTGACTCTGGGCGATGGCTTCGTCCTGCTAGAGGCTCAACTGTTCAGTATTAATTCTATGTTCACTGAGTACTTGTTCCGCATGTCCTTCCCTGGGTCAGAGCTCCATCATGGCATTTTCTTGGAGCTGGTACAAACTTTCGTGGGGGATGGCAGCCAAATTTAGGCCCAGCCCCATGAGTCCTCAGACTATAGCTCTATCCTCTGCATTTTTTGTTATCAGTGCTTCTGTCAGAATCGCAATAGTATGATCCATTTGGGCCTTCAACAGCTGCTCAGTGGATGACATACCGTAACCTCATGAGTAGCAGTGGTTCCTGTCTGTGCTGTCTGTATCCCAAGTTCCTATAGCCATGCGCGAAGCTCCCCCAACACAATCTATTGCTCTGACATGGACTCGTCGATTGCATCATGAGTCACTTCGCGAACTGTGTCCCCTATGTCACCTAGGTCACCCTCGATCAAGGTGGTTAGTTCTCCATCCCATTTAGATGCCTTGGCCTTCTTCCACAGCTTCACCCATTCTGTAAGTGGTGGCCATTTTAAGGGTGCACCCGTGGTGCTGGATGGTGTTCCTTCTGTCCCTGTCTCTGTGGCCGTTTCTATGGGCACCTTCTGATGGCTTTCGTCCTCTGTAGCCACTCTAGCTGGTGCTTTGTCTTTCGAAGTCTATGCCGCCTCACGAGCTGCTCAAACTTCCACAACATCCTGTTCATTCTGCTTCTATTATGCAGTGCGCTTAGCTTCAACCTTTTGTTTCTTAATGGCAGCCTCATCGTGCCCCACCGCATCTGGTCCTTGCCATGCTGGTGGCCAAGTACCCAATACTGCATCAATAGCTTCATCAATGACAAGGAAAGGAAGTGTAGTCCATGTCTGGTAGCGGTCTTTGCACGCCTGAATGTAGACAAAGTGCATGTCAGCTTTGAACTCAGCTATGTGCTTCACACTGTCATATATTTCGTTGGACAATCGGGGTTGTTGGGTGACCCAGTGTCAAATGTCTGCGTCCATCAATATCCAAAAAACCTTGATGCCCTCAATTCTTTGAGCATCCTTGGTCGCCCAGAGCGACACAAATTTGGTGGCTTTTGGCCAATCCTGATCCACGGAGGGAAACTGACTGCCTGCAGGTAAGTCAGTGGTAACCAGCCCAATGGACAACAACAGCCATGCACAGTGGAAGGTCTTTCCATCCTCTTGGACCTCCCTATAGTTGGTCAGGAATTCTTCACATAGGAACTGTGCCCAATTGAACCGTCCTCCAGTTGTGCATTCCTCAGCTAGCACAATGACGATCGTTGGAACCTCGGAGCCGTGACATTTCTGCATCACTTTCCCTGCCAGCAACTTGGTAGCAACGTGGACTACTTTGTCCGAGATACTATCAATAACGTACCCTCACTGCCCTTTCTCCATATTATACTTGTTTTTCAGGGTTTCTGTCATCGCCACTTTTATCGATAATTTCCCTAGGGTCTCTCCCTTTGTAGGGAAGCAATGATATCCTATGAATGAGTTCTACCGTGATGGGATGGGTTTGCTGAGCCATAAGTATCCATCATGTTAGGTCCCTATAACACTAGTGAATACCCCATTACTATTGTAGTTGTATCCCTTATTAATATTATTGTGCCCCTATTGTCCCCATATTGTTATTATTGTGCCCCATAGAATCCCTCTATTGTTATTTTTGTGCCTTTATATTATTATTGCTAGGTCGGCTAGGTTATATTGTAACTCCTTAGACTCCTATATATGAAAGGAGGTTTTCTCATTTGAATCATCAAAGAATTTTTCATTTATGTAATGTAAAGGATGTTGCCCCCTCGAAGAGGCTGAATTTTAAGGTGTTGATCTATCTTTTCTATCTTTTTCTTGAGCTAGTTTCATAACAGGTTCTTTGCCAAGAAAACTGCACTTTGGCTATCACAATCTATCCTTATAGCTCCCTGTACTAACCCCATACTTGAACACAGTCTCTGCAACCAAACTACTTCCTTGCTTGCATGAGTGGCTACCATGTATTCTACCTCTGTAGTTGATAGTGCAACTACAGATTGTTTCTTACTCATTCAACTGACTGCACCTCCAAATAGGTTAAACACATACCCACTTGTAGATCTTCTCTGATCTAGATGTCCAACCCAGTCTGCATCAACAAAGCAATGAATATCCAACATTCTCTCCAATCCTGATCTTCCTTGGTAGCACAAACCATAATCACTAGTGCCACGCAAATACCTGAAAACCCACT